>JABXWE010035925.1:0-14197 GCA_014611495.1 Limonius californicus
AAACTGTATGCCATGATTTTTCTCAAAACCAAAAACACAAAACAGAAGAAACAAACAAGGAACAAACTAACTTAGAACTATGATAAATAACTAATAAATAATTAGTGAAGCAGCAGTTCTACGAAAATATTAGAAAAGTGACTTTTTCAGGTGTCAAAAATGACAATAATCTTCCGTCAGTCATACATCCAGATATCAATTTTTTATTATTACATTTTTTAAATCAACCAGCCTATAATGCATAGTTGCAACGTCTTCCAAAACTATAAATCGCGAAGATATTGCATTCTTAAATATTAAATTATACGTAAACTAATTACCGAAATGTTATAATTTATATTTGATTACTTATTTTAATTGTTGAAGGATGTGTTGTTGATAATATTTAAATCGATTTCTCAACCAACGTCGAAAAAAATTTCAAAGTTTGGGCATTAATAACTCCTTAACCAAAGAGTTAATACTAATATGGTATTAGAGTTTTTTGCTTGTTTATCAACGTAGAATAGCGTGGTGTAAATATTATCCGCACGTTTTAATACACGCTGTATATTATAATACATATTTATAAATAATTTGGTCTTTCGGTGTTAACTCTAGATTCAAAATGTCCCCAAAGAAAGAAATCCAATGGATTCAAGTCCGGAGAACAAGCGGACGAGTCAATAAAACCCCGACGCCTTATAAACTTATATAAAAACATTTGGTTTAAAAAAATCTGAATATATAGAGCGTAATGGGTAAATGTTCCGTTCTGGTGAAACCAAATATTATTAGGTAATTCCCCTTCTTCACCAGCAATGTGCTTTTCTAAAAGTTCTAAATACTCTTGCCCTGTTAATCAAACACCATCAGAGAACAAACCAAACAAAACTTGACAACCATATAAAACTGTTCAAGCTTCTCACAGCTTTCATGAATTACTAGATAGCAATTACGAATTATTATTGTTCAATATCTCTAGAACCTTATATCAGTGAACTCACAAAAAAAGAGTTCTTCGATATATCTTGAACTATATACGGTATTTCATTTAAATAAATATCATTTCCGGCTAAACCGGAAATCCTTGTAAACCACCAATCATTGTATCCGCCATATATCAGAACTAAAACCAAAAATGTGATCTGTTTGCTGCACTATATTACTGTGTTTGAATATCTGTGTGGGTAGGTGTATTGATTGGCCTTAACTCAATGATTTTTTTAGTCTTACTACAAAGTACCATCCTTAAACAACACACATGCGCACAACCCTACTGTCAAGATTTATCAATATTCTTAAATATGAACATAGCTAAGACTCTGCAACAAATTTATATGTCGTTCACTAAACTTATTGTCTTTTGCTTTGGCTGCAGTTCGCTTGCCATTGTTCAGATAAACGGCCGTAAACCTCAGCAAGAACACGGAAGCGAATATAATGGTTTTCCGAATAAGTTGCATTTTTTTTTGAATTGCCAAATTGGTTTAGGATCCCCTTATCTTAAGCTCAATATTTTTCATATGCATGTTCTCCTAAATTAAGGAACAAGAAAGCTGTAAAGCAAGATCTTGCGGTTTAAAATTATTTCATTACAGGTGAGTGGACTCGATTTCTTGGGGCTAGACCCTTACACTATTCATGAAGACATGCCTCTAAAATATTTCATATTGTCCTAACTGTCAAAAGACGCTTATCTTTTTCGCGGTATTAGTCTGACAAGAATGCACGACTGCGACAACATCCATAAAATTTTAAATAGTTTCCCTTCCAGTGCTCAGAAATATTGTGTAACTACTGAATATTACGTTTAAAGGGTTTGTAAGTGCCTGAAACGATCTATAAAAGTATTATATCAACCTAATCTGCTAACTCTACTGCGATGTTTCATACGATTTACCAACGGTTTAATATTTAGTGGATTATTTCTTCCACAATTCAGATGAAATACCTATAGATTTACGTTTGTATTCCATATTATGTTAGTTTTTTAAACGAAATAAAATAAGTTTATTATTTATTATGGAAATTCTATAACTAAAGCTGCCTATAAGGAATAAAACTCATATCTTGTTTGACGTTTCATCCAATCAATACCTAATTATAAGCTGTGAACTCGGCAGAGTCTTAATTATTTATAGTTTCCAAACATTTTTAAAACATGCTTTTCACACTCACAACGCTTATTTGCGTACTCCTACATTTTCGTGAATAAAATAACACGAAAGAAAGCAAAATGATGGAATGAAGTATTGATTTCGAATTTGGGATTTTAACAGAGATATTCAGTTTGAACCTCAAACAAAATGATGTTTTGAATAATATCTTTCGTTCGATATGTTTACTTGTATACTTGTATCTTTAAAACGGGACCATGCCTCTTTTTTGACTTTATTAATTTAAAGAAAGAAATAAAATTTTAGATTTAGATGGTTTGAACTGTCAGAAAGTATTTTTTAACATATGAATCTGCACGTATCTGTATGTAGTACAACCACTGAAACTATCTTACTATCTTACTATCTTGCTATCTTACTATCTTACTAAATATCAACTTACTTAAGACGAAGTCGGGTGCAATGAGAATGTTTTCATTTTCATTGTTTACTGTATTATGTTCCAACTTACATCGATGGGTTGTCAGGGAAACAACAAGCAAAAATTTGAATAACTTTCCTAAGAAAGTATGCTGAAAAAACATATATTTTTAGCACAAAGACAACAAATCATCAACAAAAAAGCTAAAATGCCATAATTAATTAGTATTTTATACAGGGTGTCCCATGACGTGAGGTCACTACATTACCTACGTGTAGGAGAGGTGAAAAGAAGTCGAAACCAAAGAGTAGTCATTTTATCTAAATTGACTATTAAAGAAGTTATGGCCTGATTTAGTTGAACACTAAATCAGTCGAAAGAATAAATGATATTACGTGGTATTTGATAAAAACTGTCTACGTTACTATGGAAATGATGTTATTTACTTGTATGTCAAACAGTAAAGCCCCTTAAAGTTGATTTTTCTGCTTGCGCTTATTAACAGTGTTGATAATGTTTACTTACACAACGCGACAGCACGCCGATATCCATTACATGTACGGTTTTTGTGATGGAAACTTAGTAGCAGCTGCTCGAGAATATGGGTTGAGATTTCCAAATTGGCGACTACCAGACCGACGAGTTTTCCAACGAGTACACAACCGCCTACGTGAACATGGAACTTTCCCGAAACCATCGACTGAGCGTCCAATACAGCAAGTACTATACAATGAGGAAAACATGCTGCGAGAAACTGATAATAATCCCAGCACCTCGGTTCGTCGTACATCTGCACAAGTTAATGTATCACGAATGCGAGTTTATGAAACATAAAAACGTCACGGCTTATATCCATTTCATATCCAGCCTGTTCAAGCCCTCTTACCTACAGATTTCGCTAGTCGTATGGAATTTTGCCGCTGGATCATTCAAAATCGAAACCTACCATAATAGAATTTTATTCACGGCAACATTTACAAGGAATGGATTAA
Organism: Limonius californicus; assembly: GCA_014611495.1. Taxonomy (NCBI): domain Eukaryota; kingdom Metazoa; phylum Arthropoda; class Insecta; order Coleoptera; family Elateridae; genus Limonius; species Limonius californicus. The sequence continues at coordinate 3,513 of JABXWE010035925.1, forward strand.
TGAACAGAGAGAAAAGCCACTCTTGGGATTTGAAGAATCCACACGAAATCAGAGTGTCAGATTAGCAACATAGGTTTTCAGTGAATATCTGGTGTGGAATTATTGATAACATGATCATTGGTCCATTCGTTTTTGAGAACCATTTAACCGCCTACAGATATTTAAATTTTCTAAAAGATCATTTAGGAGGATTGGTAGATGATGTCCCTCTGGCGATCATACATGGTGTGTAGTACCAGAACGATGGTGCCCCTGTGCATTTTGCGTTACGTGTAAGACAATATTTCAATTAACGGTTTGAGGGATGTGAAATTGATAGAGAAGAACAGCACCCCTGGCCCCCAAGATCTCCGAACTTCACTTGTTTAGATTATTATTTGTGGGGCTACATGACAGATATGGTATACCAAACACCATCAGAGACTGTTGGAGATCCTAGGAGACGCATTTTTGAGACAGCAGAACTAATTCGGAATAATAATGATATGTTACGTAGGGCAATCAGATCTCTCTTAAGAAGAGCCAGAATGTGTCTCGAAAGCAACGGTGACATGTCCCACATCGTGGGACACCCTGTATTGGTAAATCATCCTTTAAATAATTTGCAGGAAACACATTCAGTTATTTCATCTAAAAACTGGATTGAGAAGGAAAACAGATCATTATATGATAAGTTATAACTTCTTAACAGTGTAAGTATTTCCGATATTATTCTAGCAATTTCTAATCCCACTATTTCTAAGATAATAAGACTTCAATCTTAGAATTTTTAAATTTTGTGTTGGAATTTCGGATATCAAATTTTCAATTTCTAGCATTCATCAGGAAATTGCCGGCGGTAGTTCCGAAATGTCCTACTTGATTCAGAGAATTCACACGGAATTTTCGATGTAATTGTTGAAATTCTCGACGTTTGTCAATTTTCTGGGATAACATCGCTTTAATTATAGAACTGTCAGACACTAATTTTGTAATGTCACTCAATAGTCTTTCAATTACTAGATTAATTTCCAGCATATTTAAGTCTTAAAACATCCAGTACTATACAAACTTCCAATTTCAATAGGAATGATGGATCTCTGTAATAGTTTTGCGACATTATTTTAGGAATTTCCAACATTTGTTGTGAAATTTCCGGAGTCAATTCCAGAATATTCGATTTTACGTCTACGATTCAACAGAAATTGTCGACATAATTGTTGAAATTTCTAATTATACTTAAAATAATTAGTAGTAGTTATTCATACATTATTCTAGGAATTTTCAATTTTAATTTACATTGCCACTTTTTCTAAAATAATATGATTGGGACCACTAAATTTTGTAGACATTATCTTGAAATTTCCGACATAGATTTTAAATTTTTTGATATTAACCACGGAATTTCCGATAAACTCAGAGAATTTTCGACATCATTTTTGAAATTTCGAAATCAATTTATCGAATTTTCAATGACGTTGCTGACTGTAATCTTATAACTGTCGACATTAAAGTTGGAATTTTTGACATCATTCTTCGAATTTCATATTTTAATCGAAATTATCCCGCAACATCCCATTGCTAATATCAAATATCAATAGAAATGATCCACTTTTCATAGATGTTGCTGACTTGAACCTTACGATTTTTGACATTAAACTTGGAATTTCCGAAGTAAATCAATTTTCTGGGATAATATCGCCTTAATTATAGAACTTTCAGGCATTAATTTTGAAATTTCACTCGTCAGGCTTTAAAATTCTAGATTAATTTCCAGCGTAGGTTTCAAAATAACCGAGAGTACTCTAAGAATTTCCAATATTTTTTTGGAATTTCCCATTACAATAGAAATGACAGTCTTTTGTAATAGTTTCTGCAAAATTATTCTAAAAATTTCATTTTCACATTTACCATGAAATTTCCGGCGTCAGTTTAAAAATATCTGACTTTAAAGAGGAAATTTTCGATATAATTTTTGAAATTTTCTAACTGTAATAGAAGTTATCAGATTTCCAAGAATGTGTCTTAAAACTATCGGCAATCAACTTGCTAATTCGGATGTCGATGTCGCAGTATAAGCTTTTTATTACTCTGGAAGTTTCAAACATTCTTGTGAGTATTTTAATTAAATTCCCAGTTTTTCTAGGACACTATAGTTTGAATCATAAAAATTTTAGCCATTACATTTTGGAATTTTAAAATTTATTCTAGAAATTTCTTATTTTAATCAAAATGATTCATTTTGCAACGATGTTGCTTATTTTAATCTTATAATTGTTGACATTAAACATACAATTTTTGAGGTTATTCTAGGAATTACTTATTTTAATCGAAATGATCGACTTTCCAATGATGTTAATAACTTTAATCTTCCGATTTTCGACACTAAGCTTGGAACTTCGAAAGTCAATCACGATTTCTGAAATAATACCGCTTTTTTGTAACATTAATCTAGGATGTTTTAACATTCATCAAAAAATTTTCGACTTAAGTCATGGAATTTTCGACATAATTTTCGAAATTTATAATTGTAACAAATATTATCACTTCTTTTTTAAATGTACCTTAGAATTCTAGACAATAAACTTCCTAGTTCGGATCTCAACGCCGGAGTATTTGATATTACTCTGAAAACTTCAGACATTCAGTATTTCGACATTATTCTAGGGATATCTTATTTTTATCGAAATGATCGACTTTTCAATTATGTTAATGTTTATCCTTTCAATTTTCGACACTTAACGTGGAATTTCAGAAGTCAAACACTTTTTTGAGATAATATCGCTTTAATTATAGAACCTTTAAACAACAAAATAGCCGATAGTACTTTCCAATATCTTTTATCGGAATTATAATTTCAAATGATGGATTTTGAATATTTTTTGTGACATTAATCTAGGAATTTTTAACATTCATCATGAAAAAATTTCCGACTTTAGTCAGAGAATTTTCGACACTTAACGTGGAATTTCAGAGGTCAATCGCTTTTTTTGAGATAATATCGCTTTAATCGTAAAACGTTTAAACAACAAAATAGCCGCTAGTACTTTCCAATATCTTTTATCGGAATTCAAATTTTAACAAAAATGATAGATTTTTAATAATTCATGTTACATTAATCTAGGAATTTTAACACTCATCCAAAAATTTTCGACTTAAGTCATGGAGTTTTCGACGAAATTTTAGAAATTTATGCTTACAACAAATATAATCATTATTCTAACGATACCTTATTTCAATCGAAATGATCGACTTTTCATGGAATTTTCGAAGTTTTATACTTATAACAAATATTATCACTTTTTTTTAAATGTGCCTTAGCATTCTAGACAATAAACTTCCTAATTCGGATCTCAACGCCGGAGTTTTTGATATTATTCTGAAAGCTTCAGACATTCAGTATTTCGACATTATTCTAGGGATCTTATTTATTATCGAAATGATCGACTTTTCAATTATGTTAATATTTATTCTTTCAATTTTCGACACGTGGAATTTCAGAAGTCAATCACTTTTTTGAGATTATATTGCTTTAATCGTAAAACGTTTAAACAACAAAATAGCAGATAGTACCTACTTTCCAATATCTTTTATCGGAATTCCAATTTTAACAAAAATGATAGATTTTTAACATAACATTTAACATTAAATAAAAAATTTCCGACTTTAGTCAGAGAATTTTCGACATAATTTTCAAAATTTATAATTGTAACAAATATTATCATATTGTCAAAAATGTTTCTGAGAATTTTTGACGATACACTTGCTAATTCGAATCTCAACGCCGGTGTATTTTGAAAGCTTCAAACATTCCTTTCAGTATTTTCGACATTATTCTAGGGGTATCTTATTTTAATCGAAATGATCGACTTTTCAATGATGTTAATGACTTTAACCTTTCAATTTTCGACACTTATCTTGGAATTTCAGAGGTCAATCACTTTTTTTGAGATAATATCGCTTTAATCGTAAAACGTTTAAACAACAAAATAGCCGCTAGTACTTTCCAATATCTTTTATCGGAATTCCAATTTTAACAAAAATGATAGATTTTTAACATAACATTTAACATTAAATAAAAAATTTCCGACTTTAGTCAGAGAATTTTCGACTTAATTTTCAAAATTTATAATTGTAACAAATATTATCATATTGTCAAATATGTTTCTGAGAATTTTTGACGATACACTTGCTAATTCGAATCTCAACGCCGGAGTATTTGATATTATTTAGAAAGCTTCAGACATTCCTTTCAGCATTTTCGACATTATTTTAGGGATACCTGATTTTAATCGAAATGATCGACTTTTCAATGATGTTGCCACAAATGTTAACATTAAACTTCCGAATTTCAGACGTTAACAATTTTTTCTGGAATAATATCACATTAATCTTAAATGTCTGCCAACATCCTTTAAACTTCTAGTGGGATTTCTAACATAAGTCTCAAAATAACCGACAGTACTCTAGGAATTTCGAATACGTTTTCTGGGAATTTCTAATTTTAATAAAAATGATGAATGTTTGTAATAGTTTTTCAGATATTAATCGAGGAATTTTTAACATTTATCATGAAATTTCATGAGCCAATTTCGGCACAGCCGACTATAGGCATTTTCGACATTATAGTCGGAATTTCCAATTTTAATTGAAATGATCAATTTTTCTAGGTATTTCTGACTTTATAGTCGAAATTTTCGTAATTACTCCTCGATTGTACAAGTGTAACCTCTAAATTTTCAAGTTTTTCAGGAAATTAACTACATTCTGCGTGTCGCGTGTTTAACCATTATATATGTATATATGTGTGTGTGTCCTATAAATCAACGCTTATTAGAAAAATTTAACAAGGAAACTATTATTCGGCAACTAATGAGAAGTTCTCAAATCGTCGAAGGTTTGAAAATTGCCATTAAAGAGTATGCTATGACGGAATATGAAATTGAGAGTAATGTTTGAAACGTTTAAGTCAATTATATAGACTACGAAGCGACCACAGTACACTCTTAAAATCATTCAGTAGACGAATGTAAACAACCTAATAGAAAGCATACGGAATCAAATAATTAGAGTATGGGAAAGTTTTCGAGATCTTAACCCATTTTTTAACGAAACACTTTAATTAACATATACAAACACTATATTTAGCATCCTTCCAAATACTATTTGTATATTTTTCTAAATTCCGGGAACAGTTTCTCAAAACCCTCGATCAAATCCGACAACCAGGGAGAGCTCCGCAATTGTATTCACCGAGCCTCATAAATTTAGCAAAATCCGAAAGTCGCGATCCTGAAAAAAGCATATAAATATGGAGCTACTCACCATCGACATCCGACAGCGTCGAATCCCCGCTGTCCATTGGCTCCGGGTCTCGCCGGGAATTCCGACGATGGGACAACCTGGAGTCGGACCCGGAGCGGCAGTGCATGTAACCACTGCTGGGATAATAATGCATTTTTTCTCCACACTAATATCAACAATAGTACACACACTTTTCACTTGATTTCATACTTCTGCAACCAGTTTTTTTAGTTTAGGTTCCGGTTGAAACTTTGATTAGATTAATTTTTGATTGATTTTTACAATGGATATTATTTCAAATTCCGACTTGATTTACGACGGATTGAAACCGTTTCTTCTTCTAATCGTTTTTATTCAAATGTTGGAACGCAGCCCGGGGTTATTTAATTTGGTCTTGTTTTACAAGCGATTTTTGTTCAGTTAGGAGGTTGATTTATTAATTGAATTTGGGTAGTTTTATATACAGTTTGATTGTTTTGCGCAAGTTATTTTGGGTTTTATACAAATAATTCTTGTAGCTGCCAACTTGAACGGGTTTTTGTCAAAAATTTTGAATTGAAATTATTGTAGGTGGAGTTTCCATATTTTGAGGTTTTCAGTTTCGATTTTTGGAGTAAATTTTACAGATGAACAATTATTATTATTATTAGTATTACATGCTACCGACATATTGAATTCTGGTTTTAAATTCTACTTAGCTGATATTATTTTGATTTTTACCATTAAAACATTCACCTATTATACGTTAATAACCTATCTAAAATTTAATTTTATTATTTTTGGGCAAGCACTAATTAATCCCATAACTGCCACTTCGGGTATTTATTATTCAAGTTGGCAGTTGGGGAAAGTTTTTATTACACTGTGCGTCAGTTTTAATTAGATTTTAGGAAAGTAACAATCCCGAAACTAATTTCTGGGCAAAAATTTAACTTATTACTAATTTTCCAAATTTTAACTTTAATTTGTACAGAACCAAATCCTTTAGCAACGAACCAACACTTGTAAATAAAAAGTTAAAAACAAAAACACCTAATAAAAATCAAATTCACCAGTCTGGAACCAAACAAAAAACTCAAAAACAACTCGAGTTTATCACACGTCCGCCAATCGCGCAATTTTTGGGCAAAACGGCAACCGTTTCAATTCTCGACGTTTCGGCGATCTTTCGTGTGCACGACGCGCCGCGACGCAAGTTTGCTGGACGCTGACTGGAGATGCAACAGCGTCCCGGCGTGATCCAGTCGAGGCGCAAGCGTCGACGTTCCGAAGAACCTCACCGACGGCTATGTTCGCCCCAGCACCTGGATTCGACCGTTCTACAAATCAATCAGGTGAAAACTGGTCTCCGCCAGTAGCCCAAAAACTGGGCGAACAGGTGTTCTGCACGTGCAGCTAACTACAAGAACCTTGAAAATGAAAAACTGGGCGAAATAGTTTGCTTGGACTTTCCCATGCCATTACACGTCTATGAAAGTTTGGATATAATGACGATTATTTATTATTAAACAGTTTTAGATATACAATTACGCAATTTTCTTGGTTTAAATGCGATTTTTAATAACCGACCGACACTGCTCCGAGTATCTGATATCAAATGAACTTTGATAAACTTGTGGTGGTTATCATAGCTCAGCGGTGGTCGCAAAGGTATTACCACAGAGACTAAATTTATGGAATATTCAATAGATTAAGAAACAACAACATATAAGCGAGCGCGGAAGATTTGTTAGGCGAAACGGGTAAAACGCCCAATTTTGTACACCCAATCTAAACCTTCTATCTATTAGAAATAAATCCCACAATAAACATATTGTTATGTCGATCTAACGAATCGCCGTTTTCACGTAAAAACTATATTTAAGTTTGGTTGCCTATTTAAAAAAAAGACAGTAGGTAGTTTTGATGAATGTTAACACAATATAGTTCGTCACATCACATAACAATGATTTATTAAGTCTACTACAAAAATCCTTTAAAATACAATACAAATAAAGTATCTATGAAAATGACCATAGTTTAGCAAAAAAAAAACAAATGACCATTGTCTTTAAAGCTAAAAGCATTTAGGCACCGTGACTACCCTATGTTTAACGCCCTTATCTGGAACCCTAACGTAAGTACCTAAGTTGTGTAAGGTGACCCCGGTCGTGTTTGCAAAGTAGTTGAGGTACGAAGAACGAAACACAGTACCAGATACCAGGCGTTTATTTGTAGTAACCCAATGGTAGCTCTTAGTAAGTTCGATGGGCAAATATTATATTCTGATTTGCATATGGGTCTTTTATTTGTATTTTCATGTTCGGCTAATGTTAAATTAACAGTGGCAAGATATAAGGTTGAACTTGGAACAGGAGGTGTTCCTGCCTAACACTCACGGACGGAGCACTTTAAGGCGCCCTTTAATTACCCCAGTTCCTATTCCAGCAGGATCGCTCTTGGCTGTTCCCTTAGCAGAAGGTGCAGTATTTGCTCTACACCTCTGGAACATCTCCCTACACTTTTAAGTAAATTTTGTTTCTCTTTCCCCTGGGCCCATCTACCCTTAATTCCGGAGACACTTCAGCCTATAAAGCTTATCGTATTCACTCTGGTGAATCCAATCCGTGATCTTGCTTCCTTGTACCATAGCGTACATGTCACTCACGGGGGTATATTAAAGTATTCTGGTTCCATGTATGGCTGCTCAAATACCCGTCGTTTACTAACTAGTACATCGCAGCTGCATAGAATATGCATTCCGGTTTCTTGTACCTCACTGCACAGTCTGCATGTGGGATCTCCCAATCCTACTCAGGTGATCTCTGACAGTCGGTGTCTTATTAGGAGACCCGTAAGAATTCTCAGATGTGTCCTAAGCAGTTATGTGGCTCTGTTTGTGCAAGGTACATTAATGAATGCCTTGCTATGGATTAACCTTGGTCCGCTAGTCCAGTAAATTTAATGTCAGTTGCAAATCCGCTCGGTGATAAAGCTACGGATTGCATTTCTTCATGTTCTCAATGCAGGATTCAGGACCGTAGTACAGCCCTGTTGATTATTGCCTTGAGAGTTCATCCGCTTTTTCGTTACGTTCGATTTCGCAGTGGCCCGGAACCCAGAGCAGTCTTACAATGTTCTGCCCTGCCAGGTCATTGAGATCTTCATAATATCCCCACACCAGTATGGGTCTGAGCTTTAAGACCCGCCTGACTGCTAACTGTTTTGGTTTTTGGGCCGTCCGTGTACCAGATTAGGCTTCCAGGAAGAAAGTCCTGTCCAGATGCTCCGCATTCTATTCGATCCTGAATTATTACCTCGAAGGACGTTTCGATATCATATGGTCCATTATCATGTCAATCATGGGACCTCCAATGCTGTCAATTAACCTCGTGTGTTCTGTCCCTGCGCGTAGATTGTACTGTGAGCTGTAGAATTTGTATAGTCCCAATCTAGCCTCCCCCCTAATAACCTTAGACACCTTCGTCAACATTGTCGTAGTTATACAATCTAAACTACTTTATTCAATACTGCCACATTATGATATCGTACACGCGAGTTATGTATTTAGAATTCCCTGAATGGGTAATAGATAAAGTATATTATATTACGCTTCGTTTGAGCGTCATAGGAGTTGTAATTAAGGTTAGTTTTAAGTTAAGTTCTCAGTTCTGTTCTGAGATCCTCCTCATAAACATAGCTCCGACATAATTGTACTTTTTAAAATAAATCTTGTTTTTAAAAAGCCTTTTTGTCGTTAACAAAATAAAACTGGCGCAGTCGTACGGATTTAGGCCGTTTATTCAAAATCAATAAACGTGTGTTTCAACGCTTAAGCCTAAATTAAGAACCATTAACATCGTCGCAAATCCCGTATTCCAATTGTAACCTGGAGAACAAGCATCGTCGAAGGGTCACGAGAAGTATACCAGCCTAGTGACAAAGCCGTTCCGTCTTGTACCAAAAAACCAACCCGGAAGGAAGCATTTCCGAACATTGAAAACGCTGACTTCCACCCAGGAACCAAACACCGCTACGCTGAAGGACGAACAACCTGAGGTCGTACACCACTGGTTCCCGGAGCTGATTATCGCAATCAACCCACGTAAGCATCTGGACGCCACAGCAGCTGATATGCTACATATGTGAGTCTCAAGTGTCTTTAGTTTTATGTGAAATTGAAATTTAAATATATTATATTAATAAATACTAACGTAGAATAATATTTTAATTGTAAGAACATTTAATTACTCAAAACGTTCAACTATCCTAATTTCCTCAGGAGGAGATAGGCCATTGTGCGATTTGACAATTAACAATTGCGTTTTAGTAAATAAGTTCACGAAGAACGCTCGTAAGCGAGACATCTGGTGTATCGAATAGCGAATACTTAATTACCAGACTACTAGTGTTCTTTGGGTAGGACCCCTGAAATAGGCCATTACTAACATAACTAGACAAAATTAAATAAAAGTTAAAAAGTGCGTCATTTCACGCCGCGTTTATTCCAATTAATACGCTGGATTCAGACATCGACGAATTAATAAATCTTCGGAAACTTACTAACAAATTTGGAAATGGCAAATCCACCACAACCCGAATTCGCTGGATATCCTCCAGGATTCCATACATCCCTCTTAAACGAAATACCAAAATTCGAAGGAAATCCTTCCGAATTATCAGAATATATAAGAGCTGTAGAAGACATCTTCTTACAGTTTTGGCAAAAAGAAAACCCAACAGCATATATTAACAAGCTTTTACTTTCTGCTGCAAGAAATCGACTTAAAGGTGCTGCTTTAGAAGTAGTGACCGGACAACAAATAGATTCATGGGATGCTCTTAAAGCGATCCTTGTAGAAAATTTCGGTGACCAGAGATCCGAGTTAAATTTAAAAATCGACATATCCCGACTTAGACAACATGTCAGAGATTATTTTAATAGATGTAGATCACTACTAGCAATATTAAATTCTAAAATTTCCCTTGGCAATGAACATCAAGCAATAAAAAATTATAAATTGACCGAAGCTAAAAATTTAACACTTACAGCTTATACTAGTGGATTAAATGAACCATTAGGCTCATTCATCAGGAGCCGTGCCCCTCAAACTTTAGAAAGTGCTTTAAGTTATATTAAAGAAGAATTGGACATTAGATATTTTCAAAATTTAAATACTAGAGTCCCACAACAACAATTAAAACAAAATCCAATCCAAACTCACAATAAACTACAGCCTAATTACCAAATACAACAAAGTCCCAATCATTATCAACAAAAACCCTATTTTCAACAAAATCAGCCCCAATTTAGAAATTATCAGCCACCCGTTTACAAATTAAATCCAAATATTCCCCCACAGAAATTCCCAGGATTTCAACCAAATTATGGCAAACCTGGCCAAACCGTTTTTAAACCACAA
>JABXWE010035926.1:0-11768 GCA_014611495.1 Limonius californicus
TTTACTACCCTGAAACTTTGGACCAATCTTCCTCTAGAACTAATGTTTGGAATCAAAATATAGAAACACTGCCCTAAAGAAAGTTCATCGAACGGTATTTTGACACCCCTTGCTATTTAATTTTTTTAGGGTTAAAAAACCCACATTTTGGGGTTGAAGACAGATGAACAAAATAGCCGTATTATATGTTCCCCTGACAAATTCATTTGAAGTGTTCCCTCGTTCTTCGAAGTATTTAGTGTCACAAAGTATGCCTGTTTTGTTTTCCTTAAATACAGCAAAGTAACATTTTAACAATTACAAATATTTATAACCGTTGCAGGTTGCGTTGTAATGTACATTCTTAGAATGGTTTTGGAGAAATACGGTTAGGCTCATAAATAAATAGCCGCTGGTGGTACTCTAATTTTTGTGTGTATATTTTATTCGTATGAAACGAATATTTAAACAGTTTATGTCTATGTAAATAGATACACATATAAATATCGAATTTGCAAAAAAAAAATCGATTTTAACAAGGAATGAGAAGTTGGATTTAATACTGGAAGTTTGTCTTAGTTTTTAAAATCTCATCAAAGTCGGAATAGCCAAATATCAATTTCAACTGCTTCGCCGAATTAATATTTTCCTTTACGTATTGACAATTTTGGAAAGTAAAGAATGATAAGAATATATTGAATAAAATTCTAGTCGATATATTTAATATCGAATATAATTTGGAAAGTATAATATACATATAATATTCCATAATTCACCAATATTTCACATCAAGATAAAAATGGATTTATTAAAACTAATTATCAGTTAAACCTGTATATGGCGACACAGCTTACACAATATCACATAATCACTGATATGATGCTATCTGCACTAATTATTATGTAAGTTCAAGTAATTTTAAATTTTACAGCACAGCAATATGGTACGAGTTAATTTCTAACTCATTTGTGTAAGAGATGATTGAGCACATAGTGACCTAATTTTTGTATCGTTGTTATAAGTTAATTCACTTATTCATTCAAACACGTCTTTTGTCATACCTGAAGTATATAAAAACTTAGAAGTTTACGTACCGATGCTGTGTCTGCGCATCTATAACACTAATACCTGACTGTGCCTGATTCGCTATATTCAACCTTGACGCCACCACAGAATTTGTGCCAACTATAAGCGCTAAAACAAATATTTGTGCATCACACGTGGCCATCTGCAAATTTAAGGAGTTCCTGTTGCAAACCACATAAATACACAAAACTGTGTTGAGTATTTGTTCTAGTTCCGGAAGTTAATTAAGTCGCTTTCAAATGACAGCAGCTACATGGTAGCAGTAATGACCAATTTATATCTGATAAATATTTAATTTCATTACGCGTTTCGTTAATTTTATGTTTCTTGAGGAGGTACGCGTCCCTTCCAAAAAATTAGATTTTTAGCATCATACATGATTCGTGATGAATACCAATTAGATACTTGTAGAGAAATTATTTTAAGTGTAAGAAATTAATTTGGAAATAGACTTACTAAACGTTTGAAAGAATACAAACGCAATTCTAGCTCGCAGTACGCACAAAAAACAGTAATGATAATAACGTAGAAATTCAGCTATCGAACTATATTCAGATACCTACTGTATCTAATAATAAATCGATAACAGTTAATCTAATATTTAGTTCAGATGACAAAGCATCTTATTTCAATTAATTGATAGCATTAAAAGGTTTTATATCAGAGGCTGGGGTACTCCTTTTAAACTAATTTTTAACTGTCTAAAAAAAGCACTGATTAATACGATAATGTAGATAAAGTGCGATTTTAAACATCTACCAAAAAGAAGTTAACGTCTGTTTGCCAAACGTCGTTTCAAAACGACAACTCATGCTTTTAACTGAAGAACACACAACTCTTAATATAAATGAAGACACAGGTTATCTCCTTTCATATACGTACAGCCATTTGAGTTCACACAGTATCCTCGTACTAAATAGAAGCACACAACTGCCATAATAAATTACGACACACATTACCCTCTTTCATAATAAATTAGGACATACAGTACTTTCTTCCATCACAAACTACAGTGATTGGGGTTCACACAGTACTTGTAAAATACATTTGGAATTCAGATCTTTCATAATAAATTAAGATATATGTACTGTCCTATGGTTTTATATACTATGTACCTCTGTAATAAAAGAGGTACACACAACTCTCACAAACTTCTATGAATAAAATAGGAATTCAAAACTCCCATAATAAATTAGATCATACAACCCTTTGGGTCTATACAGTAACTTTGTACTAAAAGAGGAACACACAAGTCTCAAAACAGATTAAAGCAGACAGTCATTTATGTAAACACAGTAGCCTTAGAGTTCACATACTATGTACCCCTAATCAGCAAAGAGTTCTAATAATAAAATATTAACTCGAAGCTATCATAATGAATTAGCACACATAGCTCGTTGGGCCTACAGCGTCTACACACAACAAATTGAACAGACAGTCATTTAGGTAAACATAGTAGCCCTAGAGCCCTAAAGCCCTAGAGCCATACTAAGTACTCCTAATCAGCAAATAATAAAATATTAACTCGAAGCTATCATAATGAATTAGCACACATAGCCCGTTGGGCCAACACACAACAAATTCAACAGACAGTCATTTAGGTCAACACAGTAGTCCTAGGGTTCACATACTAGGTACCCCTAATCAGCAAAGGTTTCTAATAATAAAATAGGAAATCGAAGCTCTCACAATGAATTAGGACGCATAGCCCGGAGGGTCTACACCGTCTACACACAACACATTAAACAAACAGTCATTTAGGTCAACGCAGTAGCCTTAGGGTTCACATACTATGTACCCCTAATCAGCAAAGAGTTCTAATAATAAAATATTAACTCGAAGCTATCATAATGAATTAGCACACATAGCTCGTTGGGTCTACAGCGTCTACACACAACAAATTGAACAGACAGTCATTTAGGTAAACATAGTAGCCCTAGAGCCCTAAAGTCCTAGAGCCATACTAAGTACTCCTAATCAGCAAATAATAAAATATTAACTCGAAGCTAACATAATGAATTAGCACACATAGCCCGTTGGGCCAATACACAAAAAATTCAACAGACAGTCATTTAGGTCAACACAGTAGTCCTAGGGTTCACATACTAGGTACCCCTAATCAGCAAAGATTTCTAATAACAAAATATGACCTCGAGGCTCTCATAATGAATTAGGACACATAGCCCGTTGGGTCTACACCAACAAATTGAACAGACAGTCGTTTAGGTTACCACAGTAGACGTGGGGTTTACCGTAGGTTGCTTTCATGAGCACAGAGTTCTTATAATAAAACATACATTCGCAACTCTCATAATAAATTATGACATACTGTGCTTTGGATTCACACAGTACCCTTTGCAAGAAAATAATTACTGTAAAAATAATTTTTTGGACAAATTCTTTCACATTCATTGTATGCTCGTATGGTTGTCAATAAAGCTGTTTTCTAAATATTGTGGTTATTAGCCCCCAGGAGCCATGATTTTAGGTAACATTTAGGAAAGTTAGGTTAGTAGGTGCGAAGCGGCCGAAGGGGTGGCTGCTCAGACGGGTTCAGAGTTCGCGCGTTCGGTATAAGTGAATTAACAGTATATGTGTATTGCTTAGTTGATAAATGCACTGAAGTGAAGTATATATATGTATTGGCTACCTGTAAGGTAGTGGCGTTGAGCGAGATGAGTAGTTCTTGATTGAAGCTGTAGATAATGCTTCTGCTTAAATAGTACAGTTGAGGTAGTACGGTCAGTAATTGTAATTGCTGTGTTATTATGATTGCGGCCTGTGTTATTCTGCTTGGGGGCTTGCGAGCTCTGCAAGGTAGCCTTGTGTAGCCGAGCAGAGTTCCGTTTTAAGCTGCTTAATGCTTGGGCGGGTCGGTGATTGGGCGTAATCACTCGGCTTGATGTCGACCTGATTGACCAGCCAGTGATCTCTGCATTGCACTTTGCAGAGTGGCCTGTGGAGAGCCATGTTTCTCACTCTTTTCCTTGTGAGGTACGTACTGCTGCCGGCTGAAGTCGTTTGATGATCACAATGACACGGGGGAACCCATTGTCCGATGGTAACTTTCGGTTACCCGGTACCCGTTACAGGTTAGTCAAGATCTACTAAAGACGACCCCTGTTAAGAACATCCCACCCTGAATGAGAACTGCTAGAGACGGTCCTGTCATGGTGCCAAAGGTGAGCTACAAGATGCAACGCAGGATCATACGGGGAAACCCGACTCCCTGTAAGTAGAAATGTAGAAATTGCAATGCTATAACCAATAACATCCGTGGTATAACGTGCCAAAATATCCTTCATATCAATAGCTTGCTGGTCTTTATGGTATCCATCCATAGCGTCGACCATTTGGTTTCCGCATTGGACCAAAGTGTCGAACATCATCTTCATTTTTCCCGAAGTGAACGTGGGAGTGAGCTTCGAGCGGAGGTTCTTCCGTCTTTCACCCTCGAAGACAAATAAATGCGCACTTAGCGGGTCATCTTTTTCGTTGTAATAAAAGCCGCGATCCGTGAAATACTGGAAATCCTTCTGCAAGATGTTTTTAACGTATTGTGCGTCGATTGGCATGTATTCGGGTTTGGAAAACAAATAATTTCCGGCGTGTTTGTACCCCCAGCGACTTCAGTTTGGTGTAAATGTTTTTGACGGCTACACCTGGGGTATTCTTGTTCACAAATTGATTTTCAATGGTCCAGAATGGAATGGTTGGTTCCAGCCCAGGTAAATTCCTTCTTCTCCCATACGTGAAGGCCAATTTAAAATATGTTATGATTACTCTTAGTATAGCAAAAATAATTGCCAACAATTCTGTCCACTCCATTTTGTAA
This sequence comes from Limonius californicus, assembly GCA_014611495.1. Taxonomy (NCBI): domain Eukaryota; kingdom Metazoa; phylum Arthropoda; class Insecta; order Coleoptera; family Elateridae; genus Limonius; species Limonius californicus. Next base: position 4,901 of record JABXWE010035926.1, read on the forward strand.
ATACTAAAATGTATTATAAGAATCACACCTTGTGGTGAAAACGTTAAAGTTTTGCTACTCACCCGACTGAGATTCTACTCAAATATGTACATTTAAGTATCAAAACGGAGTCTTTCAGGTAATCGTAGTAAATGATTTGCTACGTATATTGTTTACGAACACACTGCAAGAAGATAAATGAAACTAAGCAATAGGGTGGGTCATTTTATTTTTTTTTCTACTTTTTCAAGGGGCACAGCAATAAAAAGGTGCTAAATGGCGTGGCGTCGAAATAACATGTGTGAAATTTTATTATATTTTGATAAGTCTAAGTGCCTGCGGATTGTAATCAAAGTTTCATCTATGTAGGTGTGAGGGGTGGGGGTAATAGGCATCAATAGCGCGTCGAGTGAGACACATCTCACACGTCTTCCATCCATTGTCGCTGCGGCTAATTAAGTGAGAGGTCAAGTTGCACTCGTTCGCGCGTTTTCAATAGAGATCGTACTCGTACCAAGTGGAAATGTCCGTTGTTTGGTGATTCAAGTGATACAAAAGGCAATATGTTGCCAACTTAAGAAGATGTTATGAGTTCTACGAGTGGAACCGGCACAAGATAAAACGTGATAACGAAACTAAGAAAGAACGCACGTATAAGGAAATAGAGGACATTGTAGTGGCAAGAATTGAAGAAATATGGACAAAAGCTTGTATTCCTATTGTCGAACATAAACGAGTGAAAGCGATGTTGAAGGCATATCATCTAAAATGCAAAAATCTTCTAAAATCTCACCCAAAAATACCGGAGAAGAAATTAGAAGAGTTCCGCCGCACCAGTAAAGGTTTGTTTGACATTTCTTCCTGCAAGTGTAAGAACATCAATAAGTGTACTTGTCCTAGACAGAAAAAAGTACCTGTCAGAGAGCAAAGCTTCCTAATCGACCAACGAACCACTAGAAGAATGGTAATTGGAATCGTAGATGTTATTACAACGAATCAAATAACCAACACTTTGAAAAGGAAAATACTGAGGGCAAAATCACCGTTTCAGCCTAAGAAAGAAAGCACAGAGAAGCGCAATGTGTCGGTTTCATCCGAATCTAGTGAATCGGACCTTGATGATGACGTATTCCAACCACATTCAGAAGCCCCAATGGCGACTTCTGTCGATGAGGCTACTGATTGTACTGATACAAATATTACAATAGACTACGCTTTACTATCAAGAACTTGCGATAAATATGGAGTATCAGACAGGGCTGGGGCAGCTATTACTTCAGCAGTTCTTCACACTATCACTTCAAAACTTATTGATAAAAATAAGCTTCGCCGGGAACGCAAGAGAACAAGAAAATGGATAGCGAAACAAGACAAAGTCCTACAAATACCGCCTTTATATTTCGACGGACGGAAAGACATAACTTTAATTATATCAGGAAAAGGACGGGAAAATGTATAGACAGAGCATTCTTGAAGAGCATATTTCATTGATAAAGGAACCGGAGTCAAAGTTCTTGAGTTATATTTCACCAGCTTCTGGTACTTCTAAATGCATAGAAAAAGCAATCACCGATTTCTTCAGGGAGGCAGAAATATCTATGGAATCTTTGCTGGCGGTTGGGTGTGACGGAACAAACGTGAACGTTGGTAAATATGGAGGTATCATACGTCTGCTTGAAAAAAGATTGAATAAACCGTTACAGTGGATTATCTGCCTACTGCATATGAACGAATTACCTTTCCGTCACTTGTTCCTACATATTGATGGCAACAGATCAGGGCCTCAGACATTTTCAGGGACAATCGGCAAAGACCTGGAAAACTGTGAAAAAAGGCCTGTTGTTCAGTTTCAACCCATCCTCGCAGAGTTACCCGAGTTAGCTGCTGAAGATATTAGCACAGACCAAAAATATTTGTACAAAATAGTCTCAGTGGTTACAACAGGCATATTTCCTAACGATTTAGGAAACAAATCGCCAGGCAAAATGTCTCATGCCCGATGGCTAACTCGTGCTAATCGAATTCTACGTCTATATGTTTCAATGGAAGCTCCTTCAGATAACTTAATTATTCTTGCAACGTATATCGTCAAGGTTTACGCTCCAACCTGGTTTGCTATCAAAACTCATCCCTCCTGTAAAGATGGAGCACGACACCTGTTTAAACTCATCGCTGCAACTAAATATTTGCCCACAGAACTAAAAGCCATAATCGATCCAGTAATTCAAAGAAACAGTTACTTCTCACATCCTGAAAATGTATTGCTCGCAATGCTGAGCGACTATCAACCATATATTCGTGAAGTGGCAGCCCGCAGCATTTTCAAAGCCCGCAGTATTCAAAAAAATAGACCCCGACTGTTCCAACTTCCAACTGTAAACTTTGATGCATCATCTTATATCGATCTTATTGACTGGCAGCAGGAGAATATTACTGAACCACCAATATTGAAATCGATACCTGACGAAGACATCCAACTGTTTGTCGCACAAGAAGGAGAGGGAGAGTTGCCTTTACTACGCCTGCCATGTCTCACACAAGCAGTTGAAAGAGTAGTCAAGACTGTGACAGAAGCTTCAGCCACAATGTGTAAAAAATCCGAGAGAGAAGGCTTCATTAAAGCCCAGATACAGTCTCGAAAAGCCATGCCGAAATTTGATAGCAAGTAGGATTTTCGCGCTAATTAAATCTATTATTATAACAATTATAATGTCTTTTTTGTAACTCCATTCTTGTAATAAATAAATATTACTTATACAATTTTGTTTTCTTTTATAAATACATAATTCTAAACTTTTTTTCACCTTGCTGTAGGGATTTGTAGAAAAAAGGTATTTTTGCAAATTATGCTATTTTCAAAGTCAATCCGGAGGCAGAAGATGATATTGGATTCTAATAAAATTTTATATGTGATCTAAAGACATCATTTGGCACCCTTTTCTTGCTGTGCTCGATAGAAATCACTTAATTTTTTTTCTCCACACAACCGTGACCCACCCTACTAAGCATATCGATTTCAGAAGCGTCGCATGATATCGCTCCAAAATATGTGCTGCGTTCTATTACCAATAATTTATTCTCCCACCGTGTTAACGTCTGATTAATCATTGGTTCTATTATAGGAATGGTGTGGCCTAGTTTGAAGGTTAACGTCGAAGGTTACGTTTCACTCTCTACTAACGAAGTTTATAGCATTTAGCAAACAGCACAGGAATTAACATTTTTTAACGGTTAAAAGAGAGATTTATACTGGTTGCGTCAAAAATTGAACGTTACTCTGTATGTAATGCGAAAAAAATTAAATATGGCAACGTGTTTAGGAAATTAATTCGTTTTTGTAGTAACAATTGCAATCTTAATTCATGCCATATCCCTCGCTCCGTTCAAAAAAATTCGTCGTGTTGGGATCTTAAATTTAGTATTCCAATTATAATTGCATTTATTAAATTAGAAGGCAAATAACGGATCATTGTTTTGCAATAATTTCTTAATATCATTAATACTAGACAATATAGTAAACCATACTGTTGAATTTAATATAAATGAAGGCCGCTAAAATATATAGAAGTTAGTTAGCGTTAGGACGCGCGTTAAAAATGATATAGTTTCTATTGCGCGTGCATCTTGTTCTCAATGTTATTTGAACAAACATCAATGAATATGCACCATCATGATAAATTTACTTCGTGTTCGCTGCGGGTTCAACTTTTAGAGAAGATAATTCTAGTCCAGTTTTCAAAATGATATTCATTTGAATATATAAGCTTCATAAAAAAATTCACATTCGTTATTTTATTTGTTTATATATATTGCTGTGTTATATATGAACTTAGATTCAGATAATCTATTAGAAAATTAACTTATCAAAATAACTTGAAGCTATTTATGCTTTAAACCTGAAAAATAAGTTATTGAAACCAAGTATAAGGTAAAGGTCATGTTCAATTAGTGTTTGTCATCTCTGTTGTTTTGTTTGGGTTGATCTGGTGCCTAGCCTTTGAATTCTCTCTTTCGTTTTGCTTGTTCATAGTCGTAATAATTGTATGAAGGTATTAAGAGGTATTTATCAAACTTGACTATGACCATAGGCAAATAAACATTATTTGCCTATGCTATGAGTTTTGCACATGGAAAACAATAAGATATGAAATTTGTGTATTATATTCAACAACTGTCAACTAACATGTATTTTTTGAGGAAATTGGAACTTCCAACTGTTTGTTTTTTTTTGTGAATAATATTTGGATATAGGTGCGAGGAACATTTTAATATAATTTTGATAATTACTACTTGTAATATTATTAATTTAAAGTGATTTATGTTTAAAATAAATATGAACTGTGTTTTATAAAATAACTGATGACAGGAATATGGCTATAATTTCACTTTTGATGTACAAGATAATATCAAAAAGTTATTCAAATGTTTAAGATTTTGTTGATTTGTATTAAATTCCTTCTGCTTTCCCATTTGTTGAAGAAGTCACATGTTTATTGTAAAATATACTCATTTTTGTTTGTATAGTGATGTTGCTATGGTTACGTGAGGAACAAAATGAAGACTAATGGGGAAACAACAAAAGAGTTGGCATGTACAATTCAACGTGACCAGAGGTTCGTCTGGCGAGCCGATTAAAAATTGTAATTTCATGTGTTTAATGTATTCTGTTTGAATGAAACGGTGTTATTAAGTACTACGATTCAACTCAGTGATATTCGTTACGTATCTGCGAATAAAATTCAGTAAGTTAGACATTAGCCGAAAATCAAGAATTTGGGTTAGCATAGATTTCAATTGTTTTGCGACGTGTTTTGTTTCGTGTTGCGTTGTACGTTTGAGAGGTCAACAGGTATGAAGGTTAGGAATCTTCTACAAGTTGAACACAGACTAACGCTTTCAATTATTTGGGAGATATTGGAACTGCAACTGGAACAACAATCGAATTTAATTTAAAATAAAATGTATTAAAATAAAATAAGTAACATTGAATCAAAAACAATTTGAAAAGTGAGCACGTTCGAGGTTAACAACTTAGAAGAAAACATAAAGTTGCAACGTATTTACGAGTTCATTGGTGAATTTGAACATCTGAAGTAATGAGCAGTAAATAACATTTGCGTTGCTTACCCTGTGAAACGATTTTGCGAAGGCGAAGATATTCAGTCCAAAGTTTTTTCTGCGAGGAACCTAAAAAAAAGCAAGTGGTGAACATTCGTTCGGAAGGCAGGGCGCAGGTGTACCATCCAAATCCTACTAGTGAATTTACCAACACCAGAAAAAAATAGCAAGTGCTTCTATATGAAAAGGTGGATCCGTTTGAAAGTGCGTTGTCAGATTACTATATATTTCATGCGATTTTGTCATTTCATTGTTAAAATTATTAAACTTTTTTATAAGAAAAGATTTAGATAATTTGATAACATTTAATTCATTCTTTTGATACATTCATATATTATTAGTTCATTTTTATTACGTTGTATCCTTCGCTTTGATCAATTAACCAGCACAGAATTTAAAGGTTATAAAACAGTAACCAAAATTTCATCTAATAAACCCTGAGATAAGAGTTCTTTCAAAGGTTATGTTTGAAGTGTGTCCTTTGTGTTGTTTCAACAACTTATGTAATAATATTATGAAATTTTATTTGGCATATGAAAGAGAGATCGTCTTTATTATCTTTATATCATCCGAGTACAAGTAAAAAGCATTTTTTTATCGTAATATTTTTATCGCTTCAATGTGGAGGCGCATATGTAGGTCCCTCAATCAAATATAAAGATTCAGACATATATTCTTTTTGGCTTCTTGTAAAGTTTAGACCATAAGTTTATTTAGAACACACTAATTATTTTGTAATTTTCCACCCCTGAGTATAGCTCTGGGTACTTAATTTTGGGATTTTAATGCTAAAAACCTTCTCTGGAATTTCTGTCGTTCGGATTCGACGTTAAACTGTAGGTCCCCCGTGTTTCTACCTTAGCGCTGAGGAGAAACACGTGGCAGAGAAGAGGCCGATGCCCAGCAGTGGGATGGAAAGGCTGTTGATGATGACTGGGCGGCCCCTGGGTAGTCACTTTTTTTTATACGGTGGCGGCCAATTTGTGGATAGTCTTCTCATTTTTCTGTTTGAGGAACAATGTCACGTTTCATATCACTTTTTCTGATGAAAGACTAGCGAAAAAATTATATATTTTCGAGTCAGCTCTATGTCGGATGATGATGATGATGATTTACTCATGTTCTGAAAATCAATACATAAACTAGTTTTCCACAGGCCTGAATTGCCTAGCAATAATCTTGCTATTACTAATATCAGAATCTGACCTTGGCCATTAATATAAATACATATAAGTATGTATTTAATTATTTCTGTACTAGAATCACGGCCATAATATGTGTTAGGGGTTGTAAGCCCCAGAGTAAAATTCGAAGGACCAGAGTAAAGATAACAATTAAACTTGATAAACATTTATTTATAAAATGAACATATTAAATGAACTTGCCAGCTTAAAGGCTATCTTAAAACTAAACTGTTTCTGTCACCCCGCAACAGGAAAACATTTGCAAGGGTGGAGTATCTAATGTCGTACACTTTGCCGCGTAAACAACATCTGGGGCCCAGAGCACAACCGTCAGGCAACACCCAACCATAATTCAGGTTAATCCCTGAACCCCCATAAACTGCTCAAATCGGCACTTTAAGAATGTTCAAATATGGTACAAACATGCCGCCCGCCTTGAAATGAGCGGGTTTATGACAGTACATAATTTACTCTACTGGTAACACACATATTTTGGTCACTGCCCGTTTCAACGTATTGTTCGTATGAGCCACTTTCACCGACACAACCCTGGTAATACCATCGGAACCCGGATGTAGCTGCATCAC
>JABXWE010035928.1:0-15837 GCA_014611495.1 Limonius californicus
ATGTTAACCAACTTTAGAACAAATTGAACTATATTAAATAAAGCGTGCAGCAAAACTCTTAGCGCCTAAATATCATATCTGTAATATTTCCACCAAACGCGTCTATGCATTTCTTCATTCTGCATTGGAAACTGAGCCAATACTGTAAGATTTTTGCAAATATACTGCTGTGTTATAGAACCCCTAATTTAGATAGTACAGCTTAGAGCTAATACAGAATCTATTTTATACGTATACTATATTTTTATACTTTAAATGTGTAATTTAATATTATGAAGCTGTGAGCACAGGCTGCTTTGGTTTTGGTATTCATTAATATGGAAGTTTGGGAAGCATTTGCCATTTTTATTTGTGTCTCCTTATTTGCAAATAAAGTAATTTTAAATACTTGTATAAAATAGTTTTATGCATACGTTAAAAAAATTGTATTTTGGGGAAAGTTGGGCTTTTCCTGTGTGAAACTGAAAAAATTATTTTGTGCTAGAGTGTGTTAAAAACACTTTTCAATGATTTTAATAATATTTTTAATTTAACTTAGGATACTTTTAATAAAAATAAGCATTACTTTGTTTATTTAGAAGAGATTATATCCTTGTGGGAAATCAATATATGCATTTTTTCTAAGCATTATGATAGTAAATTTAGATTTTGTAGTTTATAAAATCCAGAGAAGTTATTTGAATACTTCATATTTAATTAAAATTTGTAAGTATGTCCTTCCTTTTCATAGGTGGATAAAAGTCAGGAAATCTACTTCAGGTTTAGTTGAGTCTGCTCGTATTGTAACGTTGCCAAGCAACTAATGTTTTCTTTCGATTTTCTAGCAACGTAATTTAAAATGTTGAAGTTCATTGACATTTGCCATATACAACTAATGTTTTCTTTCGATTATCTAGCAACGTAATTAAAAATGTTCAAGTTCGTTGACATTTGCCATGTAAGTAGTGATGGGAAGAAGAAGCTCCGGAAGTAGGCGAAATATCATGGCTAAAGAACTTGCGGCAATGGTTCGATATGTCCACGGTACAATTATTCCGGAAAGCAGTAGACAAAGTACAAATTGCATTGATGATAGCTAACATCCGGAACGGATAAAGCACGGGAAGAAGAAGAAGAACTAGGGATGTAAGTTTAGCGCCCAAATATCACATCTGTGAGATGTCCACCAACCGATTCTATGCATTGCTTCATTCTGCTTTGGAAATATAGCATAACACGCTGAAGTACATCTACTTTAGCAATTACCAAGATTATTTCTTCCCGAATTTCGTTTCTCCGCGCTCGAACTGTTTGAGGACTAGAGGACGAGTCTGGTAAACCTTGAACACCCCCAAGGAAAATAATTGGCAGCACTTAAATCGGGCGATCTTGCGAGCCAAGCAATGTCGCCAAACCTCGAAAGAGGTAGAAAATAGAAAGAGAACGATCGCAAGAGATACCAGCTTCCACTAGCACTAATTGTTCAGCCCTATAATCTTGCCCTTTCGCTCTTTAGGCTTCAAGCAGAACCATCGTATATCAAATCATAAAATATTAAACACTTCTCTAGGGACAGAGAAACCGCGTTATATCGTATCAGTATTAATCTGGGTAGCGTTAAACGAGGTCTTGATGTATATTATGCTCTAAAAGTCGTGTACCCTCAACTAAATTTGTATATGATAATTGAGACGACAAACAGATTTGCTTTGATATATTGGAACAGGAATTAGTGGAGTCCGCCACACGACCTTAAACTAAAATATTTAATTAAAAAAAATATTTCGTTTTGATATTCCAATAGAAACTGGTTAACTGGTTATAGGAAGGAATTACTGGCTTTTATTTGCTCTTCGACATTTCAATTAAATCGTGGCTACTCCTAATTTGTTGCTCCTTTGACACTGTAAATATATTTCAAAAATGCTTACTTGCTTACTTTGTAAAACGCCTGCATTCTAAGCAAATTTATTATGTTCTAATGGTAAGCACCGCCAAAGCAATGAAATGGAAACCTCATATTGCAACCCGCCGTACACAGATTTCTGTTTTAATTTTGCAACATACGACTGAGCCAATAATATAGATTTCTAGATCATACTAGTATAAATGAGTAAATTCGCTCCAATACAATTTCATTAAGCTGCTGTTTGGCGGTTCTAATATACCTGTATAAGAGTGTTTGTTGATAGTGTCAGCGTCCTAGACACCGCCGAAGCAATGAAATAAATATATCATCATGTAACCCGCCATACACAAAGTTTGTAATACGTCTTTGCGACCTACAACTGAGCTAATACTGTAAGAGTTTTGAATATATATTGTTATATGATATAGTATCCTTAATTTATTTAATCTAGCTTAGTGCTATTACTTAAACTATTTTATGCAGCAAGCCTCGAAAGTAGATTGTTGAATTCAGTTTGGTCCTATTTCCATTCGATGTGTAATTTGGTATTACGAAGCATTCTGATGTTGAAATTTTCCGAGCACAGGCTGGTTTGATTTTGGTATTCATTAATATAGAGGTTTCGGAAGCATTTGCCATTCCTATTTGTGTTTGCTTATTTGTAAGCAAGGTAATTTTCAAAACTTGTTTTAATACGTTTAGGTATATGTAAACATACGTGTTTCTACCTTACCGCTGAGGAGAAACACGTGGCAAAGAAGAGGCAGATGCCTTGCAGTGGTGATGAATGAATGATATGTAAACAAATATGTATTTTTGGGAAATTGCTGAAGTTTCTTGGTATTTGTCGTACAAGTAGCGCCCAAATACCACATCTGTAAGATGTCCACCAACCGCTTCCATGCATTGTTTCATTCTGCTTTGGAAATATATCATAACACGCTGAAGTACATCTTCGTTGGCAAGTAACAAGATTATTCCTGTTCAAATTTCGTTTTTCAGCTCTCGAACCGTTTGAGGACGTGTCTGGAAATCCCTAATCATAAAAAATGCCCAGAGAAAATAATTTGAAGCAGTACTTCGGCCGATCTTGCAGGCCCAGCTATGTCGCCAAACCTTGAAATTACGCGACAAGGGAACATGCGACGTAAATCACTGAGCATTATTTTGTCTCATTCGTTGCAGCTCTACAATATCGAAATTGTCCAACGCTGCAACACAGCGGTTAGAATTAAATGTAACGCCTTGGTCGAAAAAGTGTGGTCCAATTATACGAAAAGTCGATACTCCACACCATACACTTTTGGATCATAAAAAGGATTTTCTTCCTGTTCGCTTGAATTTTCTGCTGCCCAGTAACGAAAGTTGTGTTTCCTTACATAGCCAGTGAGATAAAAGTGGGCTTCAACTGACAGGGTTAATTTAGTGATAACTTCTACATCGTCTTTTATTATTTACAATAATTGCCTACTAAAATTAAGACGATAAACCTTTTCCGTCTGTATTTTGTACATATAGAATCTCAAATCCTGGTGTATAATACGTCGCAAATTTCTCTCTGATATTTGCAGTGCAAGTCAATGTCGAATCGCAGAACGTTGTAGACTTGGCTTATATACGACTCTGACTCTTTCAATATACTCTGTTGTACGAATTGTACGGGTACTACTATGAAATCTTGATCTTACGGAGCCTCTTTCGTTACCCATCTCAAAATTGCTTTCCTTGAAGAAGATTGTTCGAGCGATGGCAGATTAAATTCACGACGAAAACGTCTCTGTGTTTGCATTATAGTTTCGGTCAAAATGTAGGACTTTACCGCGAATACTCACCTTGCGTCAATAATATTTTCCTAGGAAACATTTAAAACTGTTCCATTCAATTGCCGCATCCAGTATAGCACCATGTACTTTCTCCTTCAACAAATGTTTTATTTCAATTAATCCAAATTCTGGTAATTGTAACACCAACATAACTTTTGAGCGTCTGGTACCAATCCTACGCAAATCTCATTGAATGAAGCTGTATTAGTATTTACAAAGCCGAAATTAGAACAATATATTCCAGACAGGTATGTTCGTGGTGTTAATATATGTAGAAGAAACCTTAATAGCAAGGTTGTCTAACTGATCGATTCGTATTTGATTAAGGTATTTCCTATATTGTACTAATATGGCAATGGCATTGGATAGTAAGGATTCCTGAAACGTAATAACGAACAGGTTTTATTACATTTACTAGGACCAACTAAATTTGGATGACTATCTCATTCCTTGAGGTGATGATCATGCTGTAAACCGCGGGCTCGTAAATGTGACTATTTGCATGAAGCGTGTTATACGGAAATTTCCTATTTCAACCTACCAATTAACGTCGACTTCGCACGACAGAAATACATAAAGTCAATGTGACAAAAACTGTTTGGCATGATAACACAGACACAGATAAGAATCAAGAGTGGATTTCTATCCCGTGTAAGGAGGTGCTAATACTTTGAAAGATGGGAGAAATATCGCTTGGGGCAATTAATCACAGACCATGATCGGACCATGTAACTGTCCATATCCATGTGGTTTTGTGGAAATCCTTGTTGCCTTCCTGTGTAAAAAAGTATAGATGCAGGTCCAGATAATTTAAATTAATAGCAACATATATTATAAAATGCTACTACAAGGTTAGGGTCTTCCGGAAAATTAAAAATTTTTATATTATTGGAAAATTTGCTTAATTTTCCAATTAGAAGTCTCTAGTTCTTGGTAAGATTGTGGTTACAAAGGTACCAGTTTGTTTGATAGACTCAATCAATCAATCAATCCGGCTATATATTTGTCCACTGCTGGACGTAGGCCTCCCGTATTGTAGTCCAATTATCACGATCTTTGGCCGCCCGCATCCAGTTTCCCCGAATGCGCCTTATATCGTCGGTCCATCGTGAGGGAGGGCCCCTCTGCTTCGGTAGGCGTCTGCTTTTGGTCGCCATTCCAATAGTTTTTTGGTCCATTTATGATCTGTTAGTCTCGCAACGTGTCCCGCCCAGTTCCACTTAAGTTTGGTGATTTTGTTGATGGCATCTTCTACTCCTGTTCTGCGACGTATTTCGGCATTCGCTACCTTATCTCTTAAGATATACCCAGCATTGACCGCTCCATGCGTCTTTGGGCGACCTGTATTTTGGAAACGGTCTTCTTTGCCAATGTCAATGTTTCTGCTCCATAGGTCAAGACCGGAAGGATGCACATGTCAAAAACCTTCCTTTTCATACACACAGGACTATTTGACCTAAATATCTAGCCCAATTTACGAAAGCTGCCCATGCTTTATGAGCGAAGTGTAACGATGATAAATTCTACACTCTGCTAATGCCTTGCCTGCAGCATGGTCTTCTGGTTGATGGAATCAAAAGCCTTTTGGAAATCAATGAAAATAAGGATAAGCGGCTTATTGTACTCCAGGGACCTCTCAATAAGAACCTTTACGGCCAGCAAATGGCCATTTGTTCCGTAGCCTCTTCTAAAACCCGCCTGTTCCCTTCGCTGATAGAAATCAAACTTTGATGTCAATCGTTGTGTAATGATCCTCATGAGTAACTTGTAGACATGCGATAAGAGGCTTATAGGCCGGTAGTTGGAAAGATTGGCAATATCTCCTTTCTTATGAATAAGAATATAGATTGCATTGTTCCATTGGGTAGATGTGATTCCTTTAGCAATGCAAGCGTTAAATAGCTTTTGAAGAGCACATAGCATAAGTTTTCTACTGAATTTGATTGCCTCAATTACCACTTGATCTTCGCCAGGCGCCCTGTTGTTCTTCATGCAGGTAAGGGCGCTTTCTATGTCGTTTATAGTTACATCAGGAATATCTTCAGAACCTTGATTCTGGATGCGATTCCGTTTCAAAATCTTGTTGTTTGTAAAGGGTCTTGTAAAAGTGTTCAACAAAATTGAACAATTTTTGATAGACTATAACCCGTATAAAAATCCGGTAATCCGTCGTAAAGGTTCTAATATCTCTCATATTATAGGCGTCTTCGTTTGGTACCTGCCAACTTAGGTTAGCAAATTTCTTCTATAACTATATCAAATGTTAGTCTGTGCTAATACCACTAAGTTGGTGTCAGCATCCGAAGAAACCTGTGCAGCCAAACAGTCGAATTTCTTAAGAACAACTAGATAAATTAACTGAATATAAGAACCATATAAAAGAGTTTCAAATAAGGAATAAAACTAATATTGTCTATAATATACGTGATGCATTTTTTTTATTATTGTCACGTAACGCTTACAGTTTGCAACAGATTTGTTTAACAAAATAGTGGTAAAATGGGATTCTAAGATGTATCTTCTATTATTGTATTCCATAATCAGTATCAAATCAGAAAATGTGAAAAGAAGATTCAACCGGATCTGTATTTACTATAATACAATACACTTATTCAAACAACATACAAAATTTTGAAAACGGGTGAGAAGAACGTGCGAAGCGAAGACTGTTAAATCCGCCGGTTATATTTCTATTAATAGCTTTTACAACTGAAATCGTTTTCGTCTGATAACCCTTTCCAATTTAGGGAAGACCGAAATTCTGATTGTGTCAAATCAGATAGATAGGTCTTACCAACACCATATTTAAAGACAAATAGCTTCACAATCAGTGCAGAATGGGCAGATTCATTTATACGCAACAAGAACAAACTGCATTTTTTTATTCCTTTTTTGCTATTGACTGCCTGTTTTTTAGGCATAAATTGTGTATGGATCTTACTCTGTTGACAAAGTAAAGTACTATGGGAAATGTTTGCTAGGATACCCGAACGATGCTTAGCACACGGCTGCTACCTACTTTAACCCTGGCTAAGGTACTACACACTAACTCAAGAGATCGACGGTTTTAGATACTCTCCGAGGCACCAGGACAACAGTGTGTGAGCACAGGTTTCGGTCGCCCAGCCAAGTGGTGACCGCGCGGATCGTTATTTAACTTTGAAAACTGTTTGAACAGCGCTCATATTTGTTCGCTACTATGGAAAATGTAATCAGCATAATTTTGGTTCTGGAGTTTTGCAAAAAAAGCTTTTATGATACTTTTCCCAGCCACTACATGCTCTGGTGTTTCAGGATTGTACTGAAACACTCACTCATCAATGCCTGCCTTCATTCGGAAGGTTCTTCGGCGGTTTTTGCCAAATTTTCACGTAATCTTGAGACAGAATCTGCATTTTGACAGTTAAACAGACCCCCTGGCTGTAGTGTCATCTAGAATATCCTCAAGTCCATTTCTGAAACTTTTAAACCAATTAACCACACTAGTACGACTCAACCTGTTATCACAATTTTCAACATTTCATAAGCGTTTAATGAAATTTTCTACTATTTATAGCAAAATTTAGTGACGACTGTCAAAAACTGGATGTTCGTGCTGGCGTCCTGCGCAGAAGCAAACAAACTGCGAACTGTTATATGTTGCATTACTGTTGGTTTAGTTTCAACTGACTCGAATGTTCTAGCGTCGATACGAGAATTAAATTGCCAAACCTCGTATATCATGTTCCATACACCTTCAGCAAGAAATAGTAATTGATGAAGACCATTAATATACTAGAGTTTGTTACCGAAATGTAAAGCATTTAAGATTTAAGCTATTGGTTCTGCGTTATTGGCTCTACTGCTAATGAAACGCTGTTATTGCCATGTGTTTTAACACATCACATGATAAGTTTAGTATTTAATATATATTCTGGAATGCATTATACGCTCTTTCAAAAATATCTTAATTTTCCCATATTTTCTTTCTTAAGTATAAATATTTTCAATTCCAAGTGTAAAAAACCACACCTAACTGAGGCCAAAAGGTCCTTAAAATACTGGAACTAATAAATCAGAGATACGCAGCCAAGAGTGAAGCTTTACGTAATTAAGTGCTTACACACCTCAAACGGACGCTTGAAAACTACTTACAAAATTAAGTTACCAGCCAATTTGTAACAACCCTTCATTATTTTAAGTAGACAGGGGTAAACCAGTGAAAGACACTTAATATCGGCTACTGTAGAACATCCACAAACAATCTTTCATGGGAATACCACTTCAAACTCGCTACAAATTTAACATAAATGCAATACCTGCTATTGGAAGTTAATCTAATTATCGTCATCCACATGTTATTAGTAATAGCACACACATATGAGTCTTATTTTAAATGTAAATTGTAAATTTCTTCTGCCTATGCACTAATAAAATGTTATCCATTGTAAATCTCAGAGTGTTAATGATTAGTATATCATAAGTAAAAGATAACGACTTAGCACATAACATTCCGATAATTTTTAAATCGGCTGGACTTCAATATCACACGATAATTAAGTTGGTGCAAACAGGCCAAAGGCCCATACTACTACTACTGCTAAGTAGAAGAAGAATAAAAAGATTTCAAGTTCAGGATGTTGATAATATAAAATAGTCATTCAAAAACCGATGAGCATTATTTATACAAATTCCGATAAAGATAGAAAATATAAAGGACTCTTGGAATCACACTTTAATTAAGTGTCTTTACTGGCATTCAAACTATTTAGTTTCTAGTTAAATATAAATCTATACAAAGCATACAGTTTACCGTTTTCTAATTATTGTTTGATCATGAACCACTATAATTCTCTCTTTGATCATTTACAGATAAGCATTCCACCATCGTATACCATAGGTACATCGAATAATAGATATCATAAATTCAACCTTAAAAAAAGAAGTATTGTTTAGCAGACTTGATGGATATCTCCTAGGCCTTCGGCAAGGTTTGGCATCCACAGCCGTAATAATATAAAGAATAATTGACAACTTTATATTCTTTACTATCTAGTGTTAACCAAGGGAGTGTTTCAGGTCCACTTCTATACAGGATATATACAGATGATGTTCCGACATTCACGACTACTACCATTAGCACATTCGTTGATGATACGGCATTACTGGTCACCAGAGAATATAATATGCTGACCTTAAATCAAATCCCATATGCTGACCTTAAATCGAATTTAGAGGTTGCTGATTCATCTTCGTTCCTGGCTGAGAAACCTGAGAATGATGAACAACGAACCAATGCACTCTGCGTAGAGATGCTATTAGGCCCACTTCTATACCAGATATCTACAAATGATATTCCGGCATTCACGACTACTACCATTGGCACATTCGTTGATGATACGGCATTACTGGTCACCAGCGAATATCATATACTGGCCTTAAATCGAATATCATATGCTGGCCTTAAATCGAATTTAGAGGTTACTGATTCATCTCCGTTCCTGGCTGAGAAACCTGAGAATGAGGACCAACGACCAATGCACTCTGCGTAGAGATACTTTCAGGCCATCTTCTATACCAGATATATACAGGTGATATTCCGACATTCACGACTGCTACCATTGGCACATTCGCTGATGGTATAGCATTACTGGCTACTAGCGAATATTATATGGTGGCCTTAAATCGTATTTAGAAGTTACTGATTCATCTCTAATCCTGGTTGAGGTACCTGAGAATGAGGACCAACGAACCAATACACTCTATGTAGAGATACTTCTATATGTCTACATCAGATATATACAGATGATATTCCGACATTGAGCACTACTGGTACCATTGGCGCATTCACTGATGATGCAGCATTACTGGCCAACAGCGGATATAATGTGCTCGTTTTAAATCGAATTTAGAGGTTACTGATTCATCTCTAATCCTGGTTGAGGTACCTGAAAATGAGGAACAGCGAAACAATACACTCTACATAGAAATAATTCTATATTTCTATATCGGATATTATTAATGATTTGTACACTACAGGGAAGTCAGTTGATAGGGTTTTTCATCAACTAACATGAAAATTAAGAAAAAGAATTAACATCTACCTAGATTGGTTGAATATATGTCGGAAATTAAATTAATTCGAAATACTTTTGCGGTTGGTTCAATTGTTCAATCTTGCTGCCAGTTAATATATGTATAATAGTATACTAGTTTGTGATGTGACTATAATGAGTCTATTAACCACTGTTGTTTGACGTCAAAGTTTCAAACTCTAATAATTATTGGAAAATGCCGTAGCGAAAGAAAGGCAATTAAACTCGGAAATTTCGTTAAACAAGTGTTAATTGTATATTACACTTTGAATTAAAAATGTCATATTCCTCTGGGTGTAGTTGATGGAATAGCATTTTTCCAATAACTGGCTAGAAATTCAAGCTACCCTGTTCATGAAAAGGATTTCTACAAATTTAGCGATTTGTCTCTGTCTGATTCACACAAAGCAGCCCGTTTTTACTACAGCAAAGCTTCATGCAACTACATCTGAGATAGTTTACAACTGTATGTAATAAATTATGAATTCATAACCGTAATACGGCGACGTGCAGTGCGAAAGGTAACCTGAAGTCCTACAAATTGAGCAACATTTATTCTAGTGTGCGTTTCTCATTAGATCGCTCTTGGATGTTTGCATTAGCACACTAATCAAAGCTGGGGTAGTAAAGCATATTCCTCATTTCAGTAAATCATGGACGGGTTCTAATAATTACGCAATTATTAGCCTAGCATCTAACATTTCAGATTAGTATTACAAAACGCGTGCAATACATATAAAGGCTTGGCAGCTCGGCACACACTGGTTACATTTGCGGTCTCGTTTGTATTGGATAGTTACTGGGACGTCTATTGTGCGGTTGCCGATAACCCAACCTGATCCCAGTTGAGTTTATACATTGTATTAACATGAACGTAATTGGCTGCCTTCCGATCCACGGATATGCCCGGAATTTTCCACTTTTATTTGCTGGAAACGAATGGAGACGTTCCGGGCAGTATGGAAATATCCAGCTTGATCGAATGCTGTATACTAAAGTATAATGATCATATCTATATTTATTCGTCGCCGTTATCATCATCATAGTATAAGTTCTGCAAGGCCGTTCAGGCTTCAGGTTAGCCAGTCTTCCATCTATTTTCAAGACGTGGTGGAGCTAATTCTGTCACTAGTTCCCAAATTAATTTATGTTCCCAACTATATTAATATTTTTTCATATATATTTGCATTGCCTTTCTAAGTCCGTGCTTCCTCGTTAGTCTGCGCCTTTCTGTTTTTTTTTAATTTGGTGGACACCATTGCCCTCGTATCCTATTTTCCATTGTCGCCTATCGCGCCACTCTTCGTCTTGTAGGTTTCGAATTTCCATTGCCCTTCTAAGTCCGTGTTTGCTCGTTAGCCTGCGCATTTCGTTTTTTTTTCTTATTTGGTGGATACCATTGCCCTAGTTGTTGTGGCCACTTTCCTTCGCCCATTCTTAAATGACCATACCAGGTCGGTTGTTTTACTTCTATTCTCTCGGATACATCTACTGCTACTTTCATTGA
Organism: Limonius californicus; assembly: GCA_014611495.1. Lineage (NCBI taxonomy): Eukaryota > Metazoa > Arthropoda > Insecta > Coleoptera > Elateridae > Limonius > Limonius californicus. Next base: position 11,293 of record JABXWE010035928.1, read on the forward strand.
ATTTCTTATTTACAGCCGCTACGCCTCCAAAATTCCATTTCCACTGCCTTTAGCCTTCCCTTGTTTCTCTGTTTCGCTTCCCTTGTTTCTCTGTTTCCCTTCCCACGCTTCCCATATAACGTACTTCTTCCAATAATAATTTTCAATTTAAGGTAAATTTAGTTCGTCGTAACGTGGATTGCAACTACTAACTGACACGATGGTCTTAAAAAACATCTTCTCAGTATGTTGGATACAGTATTATTGACGTTTAATATTGATTTATTGAATGAGTTCACGCCGAAATACGAAAATGAGAACGGCCAAAAAGAAGTTGGACAGACGATATGTAAGAGGCCACTAGAACAAGAATCCTTAAAGAAGAAACGTATTGGGACTAAAGAAAATGGGACCTAGGGACGGCGACGGGGTTCCAACAGTAGAAGTTCGTTACTTACATCTCGAATTCTTTAGCATTTTGAGAAATTTAAAGGAGATTTCAGAGGTACTTGAATACTTTGAACTGTTCTAATTAGTTCAAGAACATTTTATCAAAATAGTAAACGTTTCCATCATCATCGTATTAGCCCATATTTGTTCCTAATTGACCTCCTTCCACTGTCCCATTTCTGCCTTCCCCGTGCCTTTCCGTTTCCAGTTACTTCCGACAAACTGTCGAATGCTATCGACCACTCGCTGTTGTGTTCCTGTCATCTTTTGTTAGCAATTGGTCTCTACTATATGATTTGTTTCGACCATCTATGATATTCCATTCTTGGAACGTGTTCCGCCCGTTCCATGTCATTGATGATATTATATCTACAACGCCGTCTTTTTTGCTCGTTCTCTGATCCATTCTCATGTCTTCCAGTCTATTAAACTTCTGCTTATCATTAAGCGCTGAATTTCCTTTGGGTTGCTTTTACCTTTAGAACGGCCTGCTTTGCCAGTGTGAATTTTTCAGTTCCATAAATAAAAACGCGTAGGACATATACCTGAATATTTTGATTAGGAAGAGTGGTTATGATTTTCATTTTCTCTATATTCGTCTTCAAGTCGACCTGTAGTGATTTTCATGCAGTTGTTGCAGTATTTCCAACATTGCTTCTACATTTTTGAAAATTTGAGCTATGCAGTTGGCAGGCTTCTATAGAGGACTTCAACACTATATATTTTTGTTTTCGGCAATTGGAAATGGCAATTATAAATATTGACATGTAATGCCATCCTAACAAATCTACACCTCTCTCTTGAATTATTATTCTACACTCAAAATGCCGGTACCAGTACAAAAATGCTATGGTTCGTACCAACTGATCCAAAACTTGATATACGGAATGGTACATACTGAGCACTATCATATAAAAATAATAGCATAACTTCAAGAAGTGGTTAAATATCTGAAGTTCCTGCTTACGCTAAGATAGGAAATCAGACTAATTAGTTTCTAACGAGAAACGTACCCTTTAGTATGTATCCTGGAAAATGAAGGTCTCTTATGAAAAGCAATTATGGCTAAACGATCCGCAAATCAATCTACCTAAGATATAAGTTTCCGTGACTTCAAAAGATTTAAATATTACACATAAAAATATAATTTCGAATAAATGTTAAGCTATTGCGAGAAACTGAACTTATAAGACGTTTACAGTTTAAACCTAATATTAATCTTTACAAGTTTGCAACAGATAGGCCCATTAAAAAGAATTCAATATGCACTTGTTGTTACTGTACATCCGAATCGACTAGGAATTCTAGGAAGGCCTATATCTTCAAATGTATACACGAGGGTGCTATTTCCTCCATCAGCAGAAAGATACCCAACGCCGTGCGGCATAAATGAGAAATGAGAAAAAAAAAGCAAAAAGAAGCAGAAAGTTACAGAATTTTATTGGATCCAACACACAGCAACCGTTACAATTAACAAATAATCTCGGATGCTTCAAATCTGTCCGTTTTTTGCAATTTTAGGTGATCTACGTAACCATATTGAAATGACGCACCAACCAGCAGATAAAGGATGTTGGAATGGGTTCCAGCTGAAGCAACGATTGGGGAGTAGACAAATCTTTAGGAAAGGTACAATAGAAGAAATAGTACCCAAAATGAAACGGGACAGGCCGTATAATAGGAACTGAGAATAGTTGGCAAATGAATTTTTGTACAGAAGAACCAAAACAATAAAGATAAATATGGGCAGATGAAATAGGAACTGTAGCAAATAAACAGTGAATAAGAATGGTAACAGGCTCTCAGGTTTTCGAAGGCTATAGGATAGACTGTATCTACATTAAGCGACTAAAAGGAAGAAGGGGAAGACCGTTTATGCTGATTTTTTGACAGGGTTATCTTAGAGAAATACTGTGTTTAATTAAACTTAGAATTCAGACGAGTTTAAAAAAAATAGGAATATATGGTTCACTTTCATACTGGGTTATGGTGACGTAAAGGAAGGTAGGATTCATGCTTGCTTGAAGCGAGGATAGAAAGAATGATTCTCGCTGATTTTTGGTTATAGTTATCTCAGAGAAAGAACGTGAAGAACATGATTATAATCAGGATTCACATTTGTTTAAAAATAAAGCAAGAAGATGGTTTACAATGATTATCAATTATGGTGATGTTAAGGAGAAGATTAAAATGGGTCACTCTGATTTTTGGGGTTTGTGATGTTAAGGAAGAGGGTATCTTTTATTAAAAAAAACGATTCTTGCGTGTCTGTAAAGAAGAAGATGGTTCATGCTGATTTTTGGGTACGTTCAAGTCAAGGAGGTAGTGCCCTTCATAAAAAATGGAGTCCTTGATTGCCTAAAAAAAAACAAAAAATGTTCAACTCTGACCTTTGCTAGTGGATGTGTCCCGAAAAAACCCTTTCTTAGTAGTATTGGAATTTTTGCTTCCCCAAGAAGAAGAAGGAAGACATGATTTATGCTTATCTTGGATTACCGTTGTATCAAGGAAGAAGTACCTATAATTGAAAGTAGAATTGCTGCGTGACCCAGAAGACTGAGATTAATATGGTTTATACTAATTTTTGTGTTTGGTTATATCAAGAAAAAAGTACCTTTCATTAAAATGGGGACTCTTGCACGTTTGAAAAGAAGAAGAAAATTCTTTGAGCTGATCTTCGATTATGGTTATATCAAGAAAGAAGTATCTTCCATTGCAAGTGCAAGTGGGATTCTTTCATGCCTCTAAAATAAGAAGAAGATCGTTCACGATGACTTTCGGTTTCGTATATGTTAAGAAAGACGTCCTCCCATAAAATTTTTGCTTGCTCAGAAGAAGACTATTCACGCTGTAACAAGGAAGTGCGTTTCAATTTTACGGAGATTATACGAAAAGAAGAAAAGGAAGACGATTTACGTTCATTTTTGGTTATGGTTATGTAAAGAAAGGAGTGCCTCTCAGTAAAAGCGGGATTTATGAATATCGGAAATAAAGAAGAAGAAAATGCTTCACGCTGACCTTTAATTAGGGAAGAAGGGAAGGAAGAAGCTAACTAAAACTGAGATTTATATTTGCCTGAAAAGTAGGAGACAAAGAAGAAGGTGGTCTACGATGACTTTTGATTATGGTTGCCGCAAGTCAAGAGTGTATTTGATTAGACGTAGGGTTCATGTATATATTTATCAAGTTAATTTATTAATCTTATCATAATGGCCTTCTTTTACAGTCTTTTTCGTATTTTTTTCCATATTCTTCTATTCTGTGCTGCTGTTGTACAGCTGAATCCCACAATCTTTTCAGGTCGTTTGTCCAGCGTGATGGTGATTGTGTCCTGCCGCGTTTTCCAATCTATCGTTTTCAATGTATGAAGGTGGCATTAGTCTATTTTACGTCTTTACATCTATATACATGGCGGCATAGTTCAATTTTCAGTACCAGAACATCGGATTTTTAACGGCCGTTCTCCCTTGCAAGGCAATGGCAAACGGGCGCGATATTCTGCCTAGTAAATCTTCTCTGGAGTAGAAGTGTTTATACTTCCCGTAGTTCGGAGTCCACGTTAAGCCCGGTTCTCTATGACTGTGGCACTCGAAACGCGCAACAGAACATCGCTACGTCTCGTAAGAGATAAAGCACTTTAAGAAGAAGAATGGTTTCAATTATAGTTTTAATCTTAGTGGTGTTTCGAATATATACATTGTTTTCCTATCTCGTAAGGGTATTCCGTGAATCTGACTTTCCATGTCTCCCAGGTTACCAGGTGCCATCCACGCCAGTCTTCTTCTATATAATTCCGTGGTCTGATTTATGCTATTTAGCTTGATTTGATGGCCTATATATATTATGTAGTTACCTGTCGAAATTCATGTGTAGCCCTATTTAACCCGCATCTACATCCAATTTGTCCACCATTTGTCGCAGGTCCTCTGGATATAATAAGTACATTATCGGTTAATCGTAGATTATTTAGTCGTGTGCCATTGAATAATATGCCCTTGAAATTTCTTCCGGGGCGGCGTTGAACAGTTTAGGTTATACAGCGTTGCGCCATCGGATTTTTCTTTCCATGTTAGTCTAATTTGCGTTGTGACGTAGTTTAATTACCAATGTTGCTTA
>JABXWE010035929.1:0-21520 GCA_014611495.1 Limonius californicus
TAGGGTTTTAAAAACCTAAGCTTATTTGAAACCAAGGAAGGTGACTAAGTTTCAACAGGTTAAACAAAGTTAGTTTAAGATATGTCACATTACCTTAAACTAAATTAGACTCTCCTATTGTATAGTTAGGTAACTCTTATCTTCAAATGAATTGTATTAGCTACAGTTAAGCTAAATAGCTTAAGTTGGGATAGTTTAAACTAAGAATGTCAGTGTAAGTTATGTTCTGGTTGGGGAAAGCTTGGTATAGATTGCTTTACGTTCAACCAAGCTAAGCGATATGTTATTTATACTATAAGTTGAAATAGGTTAAGTAACGTCAGATTACGATATATTAAATTATTTTAAGTTAGGTTATATCAACTTAAATTACATCATTTTTCCTTTAATTAGGTTAGGTTAGTAGGATAATGTAATGTTTAGACTAGCTGAAATTGAATTAGGTTAGCTCAAGTTAGGAGACGTTAGCTTGAGGTTAGTGTAAGTTTGACTAGGTTAGATTGGAATATGTTCAGGGAAGCCACCCGGTTTATGAAAAATAAAACTTACAAGATCAATGAAATGTAGCAACCTTTAATGAATTGTATAGTTATTTTATGTATAACTATATTACAATTACTGGTGGAACACGTACCTTTCGTAAACGAAATTAGGCAAAAATTCATCATTTTCAGTTGTTAAAAATTTGGACATGTAAGCCGATTGATTTTTATGTATAATTAGGTAATGTTTGTGGGTATCACCTATCAATAAATGTTAATTTTTTCTAGAATGGGTGATAAGTGTAAGCAATAGGATCGAAACTAATTGATTAACATACATTTCTCAGCTGATTTACACTTAGTATATTATATTAATCGTTTAAAAAATTAGAAACTTACCCCTTAGTAAGTAATAAAAGAGGCAGTCGTGGAACATTTTAGAACCCGAGTATAGTAATTTCGCACACAGATATTTTCGCCAGTTCATTGATTCGCCAGTTCCCAACTTCGATTAACTATTCTGCATACAATACCAATTATACGGATATTAGTTTAGATTCCTTGGGGAAAACCGAACATCCATCATAATCGCTCAAAACTTCACCAAGGCAACGTCCTGTATTTTAAGGTGAATTCAAATTTAGTACAAAGGAACGTGTTATTTTGCAAAATTTTGTTTCAAAGAAGCCCAAATCGTAATTTTCCTTTGTACCTTCTAAGGATTTTTTATAAAAACATGCTCACAAAAGCTTTCCGTTTCAATGGAGGGTCAAGTACCCCTGTACCTGTCAGACAAACGATTGTGATCAGTCTGAACGCATTAGATCAGTTTTGTAAACGATTTCGAAAAATAGTTTTACTCTGGGCGCAACTAAAAATTAACTGTTTTGCTAGATATTTGAAGGCCGTGAAACAAACTTTTCTATAAAGTCACAAATTCTAATTTATGTCATCTTTTGTCAAATTTTCCCCAATTTCTTCGTTTTCTCCGTTCCGTTTTTATGGCACCAGCAACATTAAGTTCGGGCATAAAATTTAACTTCATTTTATGTAGTTTCGACCTCACAATATAAAAATACGCTGAATAATAATAACATTCTTTGGAATCTCTCAAAACGAGGGTTATCCACTAGGAAATTTTTGAATTGATATCTGCCTTGTCGTCTTTAGGACGTGCACTAAAAATGCAAAGCGACCAGGTAAAGTAACTCAAAATTGGTTAACCATAAGCAGCAAATCGAACTTTAGGCTATAAACAGTATAAGTAGGCAATAAAAATTCACACATTGTAGTACATACGCTTGTAAATCGAAGTCAGGATTAGATAAAGATAGTAGAAGCATAATTTACAGTAAGGTAAGGCAATTTTGATCAAATTCTAATTGGTAAAATAGAGGCCAATGAATAGGTAAACGAGCAATGCAAATGTATGTAAGCTGGACATAAAACCAAGGTAAAGGGGACCTAATGCGATTTCAACTTTTCAGAATATGCCTTTGAGAGCAAAATATGGAAAAGAAACGTTCTGAGTGTGACTTACGAAAATGGCAAGAACAAAGCCAAATAGTTTTTATTTTTAGTTTGTTGAAGAGTTATAAATACCGTTTTAGTGGTTCCCAAACAGTAGGTACTTACAGTAATACTATTTTGACGAATGCTGGAGTATAATTGTGAATATATTCCATTTGTCCTATTTCATCCGCTTACATACATTTTGTGTAGTAAAGCTTAAAATCTGCTCTACGGTCTATTGTTCGCTTCTCTGTTATTATATACATAGGCGACCTACCGTTTAATATTACCAGAAGTAAAAGTAAATCCTGTGTTGGTAGTATTTCCATTATTGTGAATTCGCCCACATAACACTGAAATTTGTCTAGGAAGAACGTGTTGTTTTAAAACACAACCTGATAAACCTAGTTATTAGCGAACTTGTACCAAATGTGTTCAGTTTTAATAATAATGAGATTGTACTCCCACTATTGAGTTGCTAAATTCTGAGACAATCTGGCTGTTAATGGAATAAACATCTGGATCACACATGCACGAAACGAGGAGGACTTTACCCTATCTAACACATAACATTTGTGCATTCAACATAAACATGTTTATTGGCCCGTTGTTTGTTTGATTGTTCCTATCTCTTCTATTTATGATATCAAACTGCTGTCAGATACAAAATAAGTTCAAGCGCTGTTTTTGTAATACACACAGCTTCTCTTTCACTTCGTAAGCCATCGTAGCTTGTTTGAGGTTGGAACTTGACATCCATGTAGGTGATCTCTCGTGGTTGTAATAAAAAGAAATTGTAAAAGACAGTATTCGAATTTTAGAGCAAACATTCAAAGTGGTGGCTTTTCCGACGCCTGGGAAACCTGCCTGGCAGATCCTAAGAAATGTAAAGAAGGCACAATGTAACGACAATATGTTCGCTTCTGTCATATTGATTGTGGTGTTTCAGAAATAGGATTTACATATGAACAAAGAGTGTGGTATGTGCTCTTTAACGTTTTTTAGGAACCGATAAATAAACCTTATCCCGAAGGGTCAACCGCTCAATTAAATTTTGTAGATGTACATATTTAGAAATTCCAAACAGTTCTTGGTAATTTTAATCTGACCTACTGACATGTAAATTCAGAGTAATGTGTGGTAATGCTAAGTAATGTTAAGTACTATGTAACTTAAAGTATAGAGTACGTTGCGAAATAAAAATAATTCCAAGAAACTAAAATATTTTATTGCCTTGCGTATGTAGAGCTTTGTAAACATACGAGGCTTATTCGAAAACTAATGGCCGTCTAAATATTCCCGCCGAATAAGGGGCGTAGTCAATTTGGCGTATAGTGGGACGCTTCAGTGGTTGATGCGCTAACTTCACGTCTCTTTACCGTGGTTCCGTCATTGTATTCCGTTGAATAATAAAGCGCTAAAATGAACACTCCGATTGAAATTCCCGTCAAGTGTGAAATGCGAGCTGTTATTCGTTTTCTCAGTGTAAAAGGTCAGACATTCGTGTAAAAATTTCAGTATTGCCGAACAAGCATTCACGATAACAAAGTGGGAGTCCTCCTGTCATCAACGACGACCTCGTGGAAAAACTGTAGAAAAAAATTAGATAAGATCGGCTTTTCACGATTTCAGAAAGGGCGGCAAATTATTCCTAAAATTTCACGTACTGTACTGTATGGAACTGTTATGTACAGTCTACAGTACTACAAACTTTGTGCGAAGTGGGTGCCAAAAATGTAAACAAGTGTACACAAAAATTAGCGAATGACCTCTGCTCTGGCCTAAAACTGGTAGCGATAAGTACCTAAGTCACATTGCGACTGGCGACGAGACTTGGATTTTGTACACAAATGTTTAAAGCAAGCAACAATCAATGCAGTGAAAGTTTGCAAATTTTTCCAAAGCCGAAAGGTTCAAGTAACCGTTCGAGAACCGAAAGTTTATGGACAGGAAAGGCTTAGTATAATTATTCGCGATTTCCTGGACCGTGGTACTACGATTGTTAATGCAGACGGATATGGCGAAGTCTCAGTAAAGCTGAGAAAGGCAATTCAGAACATAAGAAGAAGATTACTGACATCTGAAGTCGTGCACGATAATCCCGGACCGCACGCAGAAGCTCACGCTGTGCAACTCATTGAGCAATTCAATTGAGAAATTTTGAATCACCCCCCATACAGTCCCGACATTGTGCCGAGAGTATCACCTCTTCCTCCATTTTATTTCAACAACCTTATTTTGCTTTTTCTTCACTTGTAACTGCTACTTTTCGTATATGAGGTGGTTAATTGTGTTTCTATAATAAATAGTTTTTGTAAAATGGTGCAATTCAACAATAATTTCCGTTATATTAACAGTTTTTTGTGCTTATTGGTTTCCCCTTTGTTTTTCTATCAACGCTTTTCTTGTCTGACGTGTTAGGCAAAACACGGAAAAACTTCTTGAATAAGTCTTTCTTCAAGAAAATATAAAGTGTAAAATCACAAATAAACACCCTCTGTATGATAATAGTAAACGGTATAAAATTTAATTTTTTTGTTGGAGTATTTTTGCATGACAACATGTAATGAAGCTAAAATTGCAGTCTGTTTAAATTTTACCAAAAAATCTTAATCAAAAATTACCGATCCGTCAAAGAATGAAGTTTAAAAGCAGCCGGCATCTTTAACTTTCCCGGCTTCTGTAGTAAAAACTATATCGGACAAAGTGGTCGTTCCAGTGAATTAAGACTGTGAGAACACAAATGCGATTGCAAATATAAGCGCATTACAAAATCCGTAATAGTTGAACATAATTGCATAACTGGTTACAAAATGGACTTTGAATTGCGCTAGTGTTTGCTAAAATACCTCGTTGTTTTTCACGAATCATACATAAAGCAACTGATATTCAGCCTAACAGCCTAATAATACAACAGAGAGGCTTAGTGAAGTTTGGACGCTGGTAGTGCACCTTCAAAGATTCAAAATCATGGTCGATCCCAAGGTCAGAGTCACCACACCCATTCCCTCCCAACTGTGTCGTTCAACCAGAGCCACCACTGTGGATGACTAATTCAATTGATTCAATTCAATTAAACTCAAAATCAAGGTATTTAAACAATATGTTCTGCAAATGTTTACATATGCTTCAGAAATGTGGCCGCTCACGGATACTGTGATGAAATATATGAGGGTTAGGCAGAGGGCACTGGAACGGCTGATAGTAGTAGCTTCTTTATCGACTCAATACATCCCATTGTTAGAAGGTTACTGGACAAAAATGGAATTATTGGCCAATAAATATCCCCAGAGTTGAAGACGTGGTAAAACGCTTCGTAACTTTAAAGTGGCAGTTTATAAGACATCTCCTGAGAATAGACGATCAGAGATAGAGCAAGATGGTGACATAGTGAAGGTCAAGAAATGGAAGAAGAAACAGAAGCATACTTAGAACTAGAATAACAGACAACATAGAGCAGGTTGCAGGAATCTAGTAAATGGGAACATTAAGAGACCGGATAGCTTGGCGACACGTAAGCGAGGTGTTCATCCAGAGCTGTATTAATTAGAACGCTGCAGATGATAATGATAAAACAGGATATACTAAGAACAAATCCTTGTTCGTCCCAAGGTACACAAAATCTGCGCGGGCCGTATGCAATCATACGGGGCTCTAAAACAGGTTGGTTTACCTGATTATGCTGGGTGTTACCCTTAAATGACCACACTGTCTAAGCGGAAAGTTAATATTAGTTCTGACTTATTTAAGGATTTAATTTTATTTGCTAGAATCGCAAGAAAATTATGTCTAACGGGTTATACGTTCGTTTTCTGCGAATAATTCGACATGGAAATATTATGTAGAATGTCAATTATCTGCTATGAAAAGAAATCACTAAATAGTAGCCGATAATATAACGCAATTCAGAGTAATTCGAAGTATTAGTGATACTGTGAAAGTGTATTAGTTTGTGTTAATCTAATCCTTAACCCAAATTAAAAAACCAAAATTTAAGATTAACTATTACACTCCGTATCTACTCTAAGAAACAAAACAGCAGCAGAGGAACATCATAGGGATTTCTAGTCAAATGCATATGACTGTTATATACACTTTGTTTCATACGAAATGCACCACCCATTAAAAAATAATGCTAAAGGGTTTGAAACTTTGCTAAAATAATGTTTCATTATTGCGTATGAAATGATCAGGTTTTCATAAAAAAGATTAACAATTATAAGAAAACAATGACAACAACGAAAACAAAATTAATAATGTGTAACATCGCCATGAACAGCAATGCAAGTATTTACTCGTCGTGGCATGCTTTCATCAAGTGGTCTATGTTCTCCTGTGGTATCTCGTTCCATATAACTTCAAGCTGGTGTCTCAGCTCGTCTAAGTTGTTAGGAGCTCTTGGCAATAACCTTAGTTGCCTGCCCATCATGTCCCAACGATGTTCGATCGGCGATAAGTCCGGTGATCGTGCAGACCAGAGTTACATTTGCTATTCTGCTTGTTGGAGGTACGTTCCGGTAATGTTTGTAGTGTGTGGACGTGAGTTATCCTGTTGGAATATACGTTTGGCAACGTGGGGGTCATTTTGCTGTACGACAATGCTAGGCCTTATGTTGCTAATGTGGTAAGAGAAAATCTTCAACGAAAGATGTGGAGGGTTTTAGAGCATCCACCCTATAGCCCAGGTCTATCGCCTTGTGATTTCCACATTCCTGGGCCACTAAAAAGGCGTTAAAAGGTCGGCATTTTAAGTCTGACGCGGCAGTACAGATAGCTGTGGAATATATTTTTATAAAGCAAAGATGGGTTTCAATTAAACACACCTCGTACATATACATATTATATATAATTATCATCCTTTTTATCGAAAACTAGTCACAGTAAACTATCATTTAGGTTGTGTCTAATGATAGTTCGGACTTGATGATATAAGTGCAAGTTTTGTAATTTTGTAACTATTTGTGGTAGAGGTCTGTAGGTTGTAGTTTTCTGCAATGATTATTAGATACTATTTCCATTCTCATCGATTCGCCGCATATATTTATAGTACACTACCACTGAGAGTCAGCAAAAAAAAGCGTTTGAAACATCCATCAAAAGTGGATATCACGTAATACAAAATTTACGTTAATGCTACTGTCACGATTTGTATATCATTTGAATAAAAAGTACTACATGACGCTGCCTTTACAGTGTAATTTAGATGAATAAATTGTGACTTATTGCTACCAATACCATCAATTCTAATTCAAAGGGAAACACGGTAGCAGGTGTGGATTTTCCTTATTTTTCTCCTGAAACAGCGGATGAAAAATTAAAATTATATATGTGTTGGAAAAATGTATCGTGATTTACCCCTTTTCAAATACCGAAAGTAAAATATGTACTTCTAGTTATAATTATGACGTAAACGAAAAACATGTCGAGAAATTGCTAGGATATTCAAATAATCTGAAGTTTTGTCCACCTGTCGTATTTACCATTTGCAGTGGGACGCAGCGTGGGAGTAGCGTGGAGGATAAATGCCAGTAGGCACTTCTGGACAAATAGTATTCAAAGTTTTGCAACGATCCGCGCGGTGTGAAAACTTATATTCATGAGTAATTTGCAGAAATATTATTCCTAAAAAACGCATAATTTTCGGCCCGTTCGCTGATATATTTTGCTTAAAATGCATGTTGACCAGTGCCGTAGTTATTTTCATTCATTTTCAAACACTTAGGCAATTTACTATAGAAATAATTCCACAATCATCTAAATTATTAAATATAACTTTAACAGGCAAAGTTACCCTACCAAGATGAAATTAAATATATTAACTTACTTATATTATGATTCAACTTAAAATGCTTTTTGCTGAAGTTTTAAATTGTTTGTTTGGCTTATATGTATCATCCACCAACGATTCTCTAATTACTAAATTACGTTATCCATGGTAACACCAATACAATAAAGCAGTTCGAATGATCATTTGTAGGAGTATAAAAACTCCACAGGATTAATAACATTTAGTGGCTTTTAGCAACTAGTTGCTGCCGTATAAGATTCAAATTTATTTTTATTCGGTATTATGTCAAATCGTAATTTAAATTACGAAAATATCAGTTGTTACGCCTGAAATATGGAAGAAAACCATTGAACACGCTGAAAAATTAATTCAAGAGTGGTGGGAATGTGAACGTGTGATTGAATAAATACATTGAATTGTAATTACTTTAAGTTTGGATTCATACTCCGATTATACTGATGATAGTGACCATTATGTTATATAACGGTTTACTAACCTGGTGTATTAAAAATTTATTGTTGAAATTATAAATTATTATTATTGAAACACATTTTTGTCTTACCTGTTATATAGTATACAACAGTTAAATGCTGCTATTATTATTATTCGACATTACAAGTTGTAAAGATCATAATTGATTATATACTAATTCCTAACAAATGGTAAGTAATACTAAATTTAAGGAACAAATATTTCTTCTAAAAAAAAAGTGTGTTTCCAAACAAAACGCGGCCAAAACGTGTGCCTCTGGAATTTACAAGTGTTCTGGTGTATACCAGACACCTTGATAGTAGTCCGTCTCGCTTCTATACATTACTTAGGCCTGTATGACACGGCACAGAATTTTGAACATAATTTTGTACAAAATTCTGTCTGTGAGTATGCGCAAATAGCTACAAATTACGACATCTGTGAAAAAACATACAGGCCCTAAACACCAACTAAATATGAACACTCTTAAAGTTTACGTTTGTGTTGAGATACGATATGATCTGAGTGAATTAGAAACAGTACTTGAATGTTGAAGAAATGTATATGCGCTAATCCGGTAGTTAGGTAAATCTCCGAGACAGAGTATAGCATAACTTACAGTGTACTAAAAAATACTCGCTCCAAGAAATAGATGCATCAGCATTATAACAACTGTATGTTGATGTACATTTTACAAACTTGTAGATCTCAAATACATATACAGGATGTTAATAAATACGGGTTATACATTTATAGGGTGTGTTGGTAATTCAAAATAGACCAACTTATAATAAGAAACTCATATATGGAAACTGCCTTCGAGCTACAGGTAACAGTAGTTATCTACCTAAATGTTGTGTAATTGGCCCCAATTACACGTTTTTTATGGAAGAAGCATCGCCAGAATTATTGGAAGAAGTACTATTACAGATTCTTGAACAGATGTGGTTGTAACAAGATGGTGTGCCAGCACACTTGCCGCTTGCCATCCGAAATTACATCAAACAAGTATTTGGTGAAGTTGATAGATTGGCCTAGTCCTAGTGGGAACAGTAGCGAGGCCGCTACGATTCCCGGAGTAACTTCTTAGATATTTTTATGGCGCCATATGGAGGGTCCGTTTTACGAGACGCATGTCGAGTCTGAAGAAGAACTGCTAGCACGTATTCTGGCATTGCTGAAAGAGTATACTAAGATATACTTCGGAGGTGCAATGCCTACATCGAACTTGGTGGTGGTCATTTATAGCAAGTATTGTTTGACAAATAAATAAATTATGAGTATTACTCGTAAGTCCAGTTCTAGATCTAAATCGGTGCATTCCCGGATATGAGTTTCTTATTAAAAGTTGGTCTATTTTAAATTCCCTACATATCTTATATATTTGTAACACATATTTAGTAACACCCTGTATAATCATACAGTTACGGATAGCTATACTGTAAAAATACTTTCCCTATGCTTGCAGAACGGGAAAGTAATATAACAACCCCAAAAACTGTATATGTTCCGTAATGGCGTTTTACTACAGTCAACTGTGCAGCGGATTACACAGTTTTAGACCTGCAACCCGCAGCAGATATTTCCCATTACGGCTTTGGCTTTGGAGAATCATTAAGACCGTTAACTAAATATACAAGAATATTTGATTAATGGGCGAATATGGCATACAAAAATTATATGTATAGAGCCATATTCTTTGAGACTTTCGCGGTTGCTTGAACTGTCAGTATTACAAGTTACTTTCGGCTTAGATCGCGCCGTCATTTGGGAACTACTCCCAGCATTATCAGGTAAGAACCGACCTGTAGCTTGTCTGCCTTCACAAGCATTTGCTCTAGAAGTTTGGGCAAGTTTTGTTCGTGTGCTTATATTATATAAATCTTGGGACGGACAAGGATTTTTGATCTTAATGTATTTTGTTTGCCAGGATAATAATACTTAATCGGCTTATGCTTGTTAGCTGTTTGTCAACCCATACAAACTAACGTTTCGCAAGACATTGTAGCTTGCATCTTCAGAGTGAATAGAATAAATATTGCTCAAACTTCTAGTGCAAATTCTTGTAAAGGCTTGTAAATTGTAATATTGACTGTAAAGAGTCTTCTATAAATTTTTGAAATATTAGATTTATTGACCTGTTATCGGCTTTTTGCAGTAAAAATGTGTTGTATATCGACGTAACGCTATTAGAACATATATATATATATATATATACAGGGTGAATAAAAAGTAAGGAACATCGATGTTATGAAAAAAAGTTTCTAACAAAAGTTCCCTATCAAGTTATTTGCCACAATTTGGCGTTTGGGGTTTTTCAATTTTTTCGATTGTCATATGTTTTAGCTACAGCTACTATATATAGTAGCTATAGTTTTAGCTATGACGTCATCGACATTTTTTTAAATGGCAACCTATGGCTTTTATGGCTTTTATGACTAGTTAGTGCTTTTTATTCTCTATTCTCTTTTTTCTTTGATGGCACATTAAAAGCTGATCGGTATTTGGATTTTGAGGTTTGAACTTGTTCCCGCATTAGCTGTTTTATTTCCAAATGCAGAAAATCCGGACACGTCGAACGCTAGAATTTGGTTCCAACAAGATGGTGCTCCACCTCATTATGGCATTCATGTTCGTCAATATTTAGACGGAATTTTTACAAATAGATGGAGAGGACATATTGAGTGGCCAGCACGATTTCCGGATCTAAACCCGCTTGATTTCTTTTTATGCGGTCATATTAAAAGTACACTGTATACAAACAGACCAGACAATTTGGAATATCTAAAAATGCGTATCCGCGAGCATATACGAGAAATATCACCTGCTACAGTTCAAAATGCAGTTCGACGATTTTCTGATCGTATTGCCCACAGTCAGACAGTGAATGGCGAACAGTTTGAACATTTGCTTTCTTAAATTTATGTTAAATATGATTTGAAACTATTTTACTAATTTGTGGACCTGCTATTGTCTTTTGTTTATCTTGCAATAAGAGTACCTGATGAAAAATGTTGCCAGTGACAAAAATAAATGTTTATCGTGATTGTTCTTGAAATTTTTATTATGCAAATGTATGATATTTTTACACGGATGTATAGAGAATAAAAACCACTAACTGATCATGGCAAAAAGTATAGGTTCCTATTTTAAAAAATGTCGATTACGTCATAGCTAAAACATATGAGAATCTAAACTAAAATGAAAAACGCCAAATTGTGGCAAATAACTTGATAGGAAACTTCTGTTAGAAACCTTTTTTCGTAAAGTTATGATTTAAGGCTGTAGTATCGATGCCCTTATTTTCTATTCACCCTGTATATATCTATATATTACGATCTTCCTGAAACGCCTTCTCTGTTTTCTTGGATTCGACTTTTAATTGTAAGGTTGCGTGGGTTTACTTTAACGTCAAGGAGAAGCACGTGGCAGTGAAGGGTGTAGAGCTCATGCGCGAATACTAAGCACTATTAACAAAATTTGTGCAAACAATTAAATCAATGTTGAGAATTCTTTAAACAAGTCAGTATGTTCAAACTAATTTTTGTATATTTCTTCCGCACTACAAATTCACTACACTAAATATTCTTCGGCAATTAAAATCATTTTTTTGTTGGAATGAAGGTATACATTTTCAGTTTTTGAAAGCTACATGAAATATTACGGAAGAAGATAGTTGTGGTGGCAATTTATTTGGCACAAAACTGGAAATTGGAAGTGAAGGAAAAGAAAACGCACCTACACGAGAAACACAGAGAAAAAAGCGTGAAATATTTATATGCCAAGCGAGTGTTCAAATTGTAGCGAAAAAGTTCATAAATTGTTGAGAAAGAGCTGAACGCGGAACGATATGAAATCCTAAAAGCGACTGTAGAAATGATAAAGCTGTCATATTAGGGCGCAAATAAGATTAATGCGTGTTCGCAAGATTCAAAACAGGAAAGCTACTAGTGCTCAAACCGCAAACTTACTTTGCCCGATGGATCACTTAGTTTTCATTATGCTCGGCTTGCGACAATCATAGCCGTGCAGAGAATTCAAGTTCTCTTCGATTCCCCAAGCGCTCGTGCGAATTTCATCACGCAAGCTTACCAATGCGTTCTTAACGTGACTGGTCGCCTCCTCTTGGTTAGGACGTTGCACGTAGCCAACAAAAATGAGATCAGAAACCTATTGCATTCTCTTCATTCACCCGTTATTAGATGCCTTGCTTTGTAATCCCTGAGTCGAAAAGTTTAATGAAGTGCAGTAAGCCGTTTTCTGCTTGGAGAAACGTGGAATATTAATAGGAGAACGCGTAGAAAAACTTCGCACCCTGATGGGATCAACTCCGGCTCGAGCAATTCTTTTTACACATTTCCCTAAGCCTCCTTGGCTGCGCGCTCCCCAGAACGCTTTCCAGAAATATTAATGTAATATTTGTCGGATCATTTTAAACAACTCGCATAAAGCGGATAAAACGGATAATAGTGCCTTAGAACTGTCTCGCTAAATAATCCAGTCCGAAACTTTCGCCCTGAACAACTTTTAAGCCCAAATCTAAATTAAATGATTTCGTGGTAGACGGGATTAGCATCTTTCAGCTTCCACAACCAACTCTCTTCGACGATTACAATTCTAAACCCTAGATTTACATGTAACTAAAAGTACATGTACAAGTATTGTCACGCTAGGGCTTTACGAAATAACATTCAATCTCAACAGTTAAGCATAGCTATATACTGTTGTAATTAATAATGTTACATCAATTAACTAAAACGCAAGTTACAGTTTACTGGAATAAAGAATAGTTTATGGAGTACCATCATAAGGTGTTTGAACAAAAGCGTTTTGTTTGAACTCGCAGAGGTCAACTAAAAAAGACTCAGCTAAACCTGCTCGTGTGGAGATCTTATACATACTTTACAACATGCTGATAAGCATTTATTATTCGATTACGATTAACCATGGGTTGCAAGCGAACTATCAGAATTACGATTTCAATTTTCTTGCATATTTAGGATTGTGGTGTGATTTTATGTCCATTCGGCCTTCAAGTTTTTGCTATAATGCATTTTATTGAAATGTTTCATCCGATTCGGGGTTAGCATTGGGTATTCCATTCGGATTTTATATTTTGTTCGGATTTGTTTGCGACTCTGAGATTTTATGGTCACACATTTCTATTTTGCCTCATCCTGTATGAAACGATATATTAGATTCGATACTTGAACATGTAATAATTAGCTTCGAGTTTTATATGAAATCCAATATAATTTGTATGTTCGGATTTGGAACCGCAAACTGAACATATTTCAGTGTTGGGTAAGTTACTCTAAGAAAGTAACTAAGTAAGTTAATCAGTTACTCGGCAAAAAAGTAACTAAGTAAGTTACTACGTTACAGAATTATGAAAGTAACTTGAATAAGTTACTAAGTTACCATAAAGTAACTCGTTATTTTTTAAGTTACCTTTTTTTATGAGACGCTACTAATGTACATGCAATTACTACCAACTTAATATCAACAGAAACACACATTTATAAGCAATTGTTTATTGGCAAATATTCTATACGTGGGGGAAGGAACAGGCTTAGAGCTTAGAGGAGCTGGTTCAACGATGTTTTTGGGATTTTCTAAGGATTCTATTTTATTTTTCGTTATTATTGAAATATAGAGACGGTGAATGTATTTTCGTCTGAATTAGACACCCCCAACCTGCGCACAGGCGTTAGGAATGTACCTCCCAGTAATCCGCATACCAGCTCAGAGAGCTTCTAGTTGTTAAAGGATTAAAGATTACTGAAAAAAGCTGTTACCACCCAAATAGGATCCATCAAATATTATTTATTATCGACTAAGTACAAGAAGGTATTCCTGTGTTCGGTATTAGCATTTGCATACTAAAGCAAATTCTTCAGCTTCGGGTATAATTTCTTAAATATTACGCATTAAAAACCGAACATTTTAAAATATTTTACATTTGTAGCATGAAAATGTAACTTGTCATATTCAGTTACTAAAGTTACTAAATAATTGTAACGTGTTATAGTTACAATTACTGAAAACACAAAAGTAATTAAGTTACTATTAAGTTACTGAAAAGTAACTAGTTACTAGTAACGAGTTACTTTTACTTAGTTACTACCCAACACTGACATATTTGCGGTATTATTTAAAGAAAAGAATTTGTAGAGCAGATAATCCTTTAAGGGAGCTCGGTGGAGCTGTGCGAATAAGCGCTGCCACTCGAGGTAACAGTGTGTGATGTTTTTTTAAAATTTGCCGCTACATTTGAATTAATGTCGAACTCTAATTGCCGCTCCATAGGAATTAAAAACGTTATTTTAATTGCAGTTTTATGTTAGTTACAGTTTCGCTATTTTGTTTTTAAAGATTGAGCTATGTTGACAGTTTCCTTTGTAGGCTTAAATTGCCGAACATTGTTTTTCTCGCGCCTGACCTTAGACGCTTCTGAGAATTTACGTTTCAGATCTTTCTAGAACATTTTCGCCATATTTCGAATTATGTTGCAATCTTTTGGGGGAATGACGCGTTTAACAGTTAGTCAATTTTCGATCTTCAGTGACTCCGGATCTTCTCGAAATTCCATCTACGGGGAAGGGCCGTTACGAAAGTAAACTAGGCACTAGACTCTTGGGCCGGAACGATGTTTTTTTTCTGATAACAGGTCTTTTCGCGGCTTCCCTGCTATATCGCGCCTACCGTATCGTAGTTTTGCCTTAGGCAAAAAGAAAACCTCGACGAAGTCGGATTTGAATATACATTTAGCAGTGTTAGCCCTAATATAAAGCAATTAAGTGTAATTGTTCTTTCGATCTATTCGGATACAAGCAAATTGATCCGTGCAATTGGAAATGGTGCTTCGTTGTCTCACTAAGATTGAGCCCGTGGAAATTGTGCTTCATTGGTTGACTAGTTTGATCCCGTGGAAGTAGAGGTAAACTAATTTCCCAGGGGCGTACCTACGGATGTTTCGTCCCAAAGTTTTCTGAAGTCGTCTACCCTTCTTCTCCTTACGGACTGGGGAACAACCCCAAACTGTACCTGCATCTGTTCAGCACCTCGACATTGTGCCTGGCTCCGCTTCATTACTACAAATCAAGGTAAAGAAAATAAGTTTTTTTGTTGCGAAGAAAGTACCAGTTTTTTTTTGTGTAGTGAAAAAGAACCCTTTTTTACGCGTAAACTTGCAAAATTCCAAGTGATGAATCTTTCTGTTGTTTGTAACAAGAGCGACCTTCAGTCGCAGATAGTTTTTTGTATTACTAAATGTAAAGGTTAATTATTGTGTTAATTGTGTAAGCTCTGACACCGCTGGCTCCGTGGTCTTTTGGGACCATTTACGCGGGCGGCCCCTTTGCTTGAGCGCTCAATTGACTATCTGTTAAATAGAGTGTTTTTAAAAAAATCACCTTTTTGCTGTCATTTTGTTGTATTGCCAATAGTTTCATTATATGTGTTTTAAAATTCAGTATATCTTTTATTCTTTTGTGTTAGTATTTGTTTGAGCATGAATTTTGCAAGCTTCATATACATAGGAGGAGGCACAATAAAGGTGAGTTCGACTCCCGTAAGCTGTTGGCCTCTCGGCATTCCACGAGGACCTACAATCAGCTGTATTTGGAAAGTGGCGCCCACTAATTTTGACTAACTCTGTACACAACTAGAAAGATTTCCTCCTGTAAGCGATTTTCACGAACTCCCCCTACTCCTCTGAGCTAAGCTGTAGGCCGTTTTCCACCTATCCGGTTACGTGTCGACGGAAAAGCTCGTTTGGCCCGTAACAAGACGCCTGCGCCCCCTGAAGTAATGCGAAAGCGGTTCTGGAGGGGGGAGTTATAAAATACAAGATATTCTCTACCATTTGCCAATCCGTAAAGTATAGTAAAATAGAAGTATAAGTAACAAAAATATGAGGAAAATTGAATAGAATGACGCTCTAACTACCGGATATCCGTATATACGGGGGTTGTTCATCATTTATTCTCCCTGATACAGAAATAAATGACTTCTCAACGTAATCTCCTCAAAAATTTATGCACTTAGTGTGACGATGATGCAGAATGCCATTAGAAAAAAAACTGTTTGTCTTGTACTGCAAACCACTTATTTACAGCAGCTATCACCTCTTCATCGTCCGAAAAATGAGTTCCCCGAAGATGTTCTTCTAATTAGGGGAACAGGTGAAAGCCACTGGGAGCCAGATGTGGCGAATATGAGGGTTGCTCTAAAATTTCAAATCCAGCATTGTGGACAGCCACAAAAATAGCTCTTGTGAGCGGGAGCGTTGTCTTAGTGGAAAAGAATGCCGCATTTCAATTTTCAACGCTTTTTTTGCTTTACAGTCTTAGGAGCTTTTGGTGTGAGTTTTGCGTAATAGTTTCCCGTTATTGTGTGACCACGTGGTAAATAATCAACAAGCAGAACTCCCTCAGGAACTCCAAAACACGGAAGTCACACGAAACATTCGTGAAGGCAGGGAACCATGATGGCGCCATTGCACACTCCGGCGTTTTGACTTTGGACCAAAGTGATGAATCGAGGTTTCATCTATAAATCTTTCCAAAAATGTATCCAAATCCGTGTTTATTAATCTCAAATTGTCAGCAGCAGTGAGTAACTTGACCCGCTTCTGAGTAGGTGACAACATTTTTGGAATCCGTCGTGCGCACACTTTTTCAGACCCAATACCTCGTGGAAACTGTTCTTAACCCTTCCAACAGAAAAGTTCCATGTCTTAGCAAGATATTTGATGGTAATTTTCCGATCATTCAGTACCATATCATAGACCAAATCAATATTTTCTTAAGTAATAATAGTTATACTCAATAATAATCTAAATTTCGAAATGTATTTAGATTTCAGGTGTTTTTTGCAATAAAAGCAATGAAATCGCATTTGCGAATTTGGCAAGACTGCGGGATTCTGTAGGTCAATTTGAAGCTTTCTGCATTGTTTTATAATCTATTCCGCGGTTTTTGTCTACGCAGGGATTGAGATTTTAAACATCTGGATTCAGGATAACGAAATCAATAATTTAATCAATACATGAATACAATAAAATCCATGTAGTTCACCCGGACAAAATTGTATGGAATTTTTCTACCGCCTAAATTTTGTACTGCGTCATGATTTTAGATATCGATTTATGTATTCATTGATTTTCATGATTCTCGTTTGCGCAGTGTCGCAAGGCTAAGCTGATTTGTGTTATACACAACAGGGCCCGACTCTGTGAGTTACCATGTTGGTGGGTAACCATGCTTAACCTGCCTGCTGCATGGTGTATTTTTATATATGGTATTGTTACTCCTTTAGTGCGACCTTAAAACGAAGAGTACTATTAATTTGATCCCCAATAGCATATGGAGACCGGGACCCAGTACCAATCACACCGGGTATTAGAAACATTTTCTGATCATAGAGCGATTCGAGCCGGGAAGCGTTTGGACTATTACATCCAAAGCCTGGTTCTCTTACCACTGAGTCATCGCATCCCTCATATCGATTTATACTTCATTATAATTATATGCAGATTTATATAAATTTGGGGATTAGGATTTCGTATGTATTATATATTTTCCCAAATTTTATACCCATAAGATTAGATAACTTTTTAATACATTATAATAGAAGCAGTCTTAGTTTTTCGTCCGATTCGAAATAACTATCTTATATTCCTCGTAAAAGTTGTATATCAGTTGGGATTTTAGGTTTTTTAGAATATTTTAACTTCTCTCAGGGCAAAGTTCAAGAATATACGGAGATGATCACCAGAAAAATGAACTAACCGAATCAAATAGGTCACCGGCCACTTTATTGAGCAGGCTACAAGAACAGCCCGACGAAGTCGATGGATCACGACGCTTCTACTAAAAAGCTTACGACGAAGAGAAGAAGAAGAAGAACCAAATCGTCCATTCCTTGAGTCGGATTTGAGAATTCATATTCCTCTTCATGTTTTGCTGAGTGCAGAGTTTGGGTTATACAGAGTGTCTCATGCCTTTTTACGTAAGCTTATAGTTCTGCTGTTTTTATGTATTTTGTAGTTCGTCTGATTTTCTCGTGTTTAATATTGAACTGTCGCTAGATTCATTTCTTTACTTTAATTCGTAAATAGTGCATCTTACGCCACTTTTTAGTTATCTTGACAGTTGTAACTGTTTTGGCGTACTCTCATCGGGGGGTACAGATTAAAAATAGCTTGTTCTAAATTGTTCTATTTTCCCGAAATATAGCAAACTTCTGTTGCTAAATTGTTTAGTAGATTAAATAATTAATTGTGTTGTGAACTTATTGTAGTCAGTGGCGGTTCGAGCGGTAGGTGCGGACATCTCGAGGCCCTTTCGATATATATATATATATATATATATATATATATAATTTAAAACAGGACCCCGTTCTGGTCTTCGTTTGAACTTGTTTGACATGCAACAGTACCAACATTTATATTTATATATTTATAACCAGTGTTATGTCAGATTATGATCTATGAATTGTTGTTCAGTGGACTTTTGTTTTTTGTATGTAGTTTTTCAGCAGTATTGACGTAAAGAGAAAGTACGATAAGGTAGGTTCGATTCCCTGTAAGCTGAAGGTCCTTAGCCCTTTTACGAGGATCTTCGGTTAGTTGTGACTTGAAAGAGTGGCGCCCACTTAATTTGACATACCCGTACTCTGTATGAATAAAGACGTTCTCTCGATAATTGCGTCCCGTGAACCCTTCCTCCGTCCCGTGGTAGCCGAAGCGTCCGTTCCAATTGCGGGCTAACGAAAGTGATCGTTTGGTCCGTAACAATATGTGTCTTCTATGGTTTTGAAAAGTACATAGCTGTTATGATTTTACCGATTTGTTGAATTAAGCGGAGTTATAAGTCTGTTTTAGTATTTGTGGAACACCCTATATGTATAATTTGGAATTAAGTTTAAATATTCGCTTTGGATTTTGCACTGTATCTGGAGTATATATAGGGATTTAGATTTCAAATTTTTATTGTCTTAGATTGAACCCGATTTCGAATTTTGTTGTCGACCCCGGAAACAAAATAAGTATTTATATTTTACCAGATTTCGTGCGAACTTTCACAACTTTAGGCGGGAATCCGTGTTTACTTCGATTCGGATTATGTTTCATATTCGGAAATGTTAGATCTTTTAATCCAAGTCTGATCTAGAATTTCATAACTAAACACAAGTATCGAATTTCTATTTGCTCTGAAAACAGATTCTTCCTTCCACAACGTTTTGTTATTCAATTCTCTACATGCCTCATAAATACAATTTAATTTTAAGGAAGCGTTTCACTATACCATGCTTGCTTTAAACTTTTCGTTCTTGGAAGAAAATCTTGATCTCAGACGCGAGAAAGCAGAATATTTCAACCGGATACAGCGATAACAAAATAAAGTCTTTGCTCCTTTCAAGTCCACTTTGTTTTACTTCAATCTGTATGTACATCTTGGATTTTCCACGTTTTCCATAAAACCTTTGGACCAAGCTGCTCGAGCAAACTATTTTATCAGAAAGTAGGTACTATTTATACTGAGCTGTAGCGAAGAAACTTTATTCCCTTTTGCCGACGAGTGCAAGTTAGTTAACGGGCGAGATAAGATCAATTTCTCTTTATAGGGGAAACAAGATAACTGTCTACGGATTGTATCGGGTTTATTACATGAAAGGGGAATAGATTCGTTCAAGTTGTATTGACACGTGATTGGCAGCTCAGATTTTTGTGGGATATTCTCGCGGTTTAATCAATAAATATACTCATTCCAGAGTTGATTGATTGTTGACGCCACGGGATGCTTTCGATAGTGAAAAGCTTGGGTAAATCTGTTAAGGCAGCACATCAGGAAGGTAGACGTGTTGTGGCGATAAGAGTTTTCAAGCAAACGAATGATTGAGTGAACAAAATGATTTCCTGCACAGATTTTTGAAGGATCCTGGTACACGTTTCACAGTAATTGATTACATTGCGAAATCTCTACTAAAAGATGGCGAAAGGATTGCTCATTTAACGAAACTGTTCGTATATATAGCATTAAGTAATTTTAATATATTGTAATTGCCACTAAATGCAAAAAAAAGAGCGTATGACAAAACGAAATATGGGCAGCAAATGTAAAACAAAATTAAAAGTAAAGATCGGAAGATAAATAGCGATAAAAGAAAACGGGTAGAAAAACAAAGTCAGATAAAGGAAAAGTATCAATGAGAGAGAAGTACAGAAAGAAGAGGTTCGACCTTGGGGGCGTGTAAACAGTTTGCATAAAGAGAATTAGAGAAAACGAGAAACAGGGGAAGAGAGAAAAGATCGAGAAATGCAGAGGAAAAGTAAATAGCATAGGACGATAAACAGCAAGAATAAGAAAGATTGAAGACGCATATTTTCAGAGGTATGGAAAGGAAGGAGCAGTGGGTAGGTTGTTACCTTGATCTTAACTTCTAAAATAAGCTGTTTGTTAATGGCATCCTATATAATGGTACTCTTTGCATCCTAAGTGCTTGTAAATCCTAAGAAAACTTTAATAAAAGAATGTAATCCTGCAATAGAAATTATTACTCGAGGAATAAAAACTTGAATACTAGAACTCTTGGTTTTAACGCCTAAGTTAGGTGGCCCATTATAACGACATCATAGTTAATGCTATTGTTTGAAACCTAAGTGTTTGTAAATCCTAACAAGAAACAATTGTAAAAGAATTTAATCCTGAAATAGAAATTATTACTCCGCAAATAATACTTAAATAGTTGCTTTATTGGTCTTAAATCCGAAGTTGATAACATCCTAGTTAATGTTATTGTTTATATCCTAAGTCTTTCTAAATCTTAGAAAGAAATATTATTAAAAGATTTTTATCCAGAAATAGAAATTTTACTCCGCAAATAATACTTGAATAGTGTTTTGTTGGTTTTGAACCCTATGTTAATACCATCCTAGTTAATTTTCTTGTTTGAATCCTAAGTCTTTCGAAATCTGAGAAATCTCCTAATTGAAATCCTAGTAAGTGATATTGTTTGCATCCTAAATTTTATAAGAACTTTAATAAAAGAATTTAATTCTGATGTAGAAATTATTACTCCGCAAATAATACTTAAATAGTTGCTTTATTGGTCTTAAATCCGTTGATAGTTGATAACATCCTAGTTAATGTAATTGTTTATATCCTAAGTCTTTCTAAATCTTAGAAAGAAATATTATTAAAAGATTTTTATCCAGAAATAGAAATTTTACTCCGCAAATAATACTTGAATAGTGTTTTGT
>JABXWE010035930.1:0-13034 GCA_014611495.1 Limonius californicus
ACAGAGAGTCATTAAAATGAAAAATGAGTGACTTCTACAGTTCCAAAATCAAAATAATAACAATCAATTATCAGAAAAAAATATTAAGCAAACCAAATAGGTAAAATAATGTCCATACCAACAATAACATTGATAGCAAATAGCCTATAACCAAGGACTACATATTTATAATATACAGGGTATATCAGAAATAGGTACAAATATTAAATCTGATGGTAGATTACAATATATACAAACTAGAAAAAACATTTCTTTGGCAATGGGCCCCTTAGGATATGAGAAAATAATAATTGAAAATTTGACCCAAAATTGTTTGAGTACCGCAGGATAATAACAAAAATTTGAGTTCAAAAACATGTTATGCAAAGGAGACTAAGATAGAAGGCAAAAAAAATTCTTATCACCTGCCACAAACCAATACTATCAGGTAGGTCAGTAATTTCTATTCAGTCTGTTGTTTTTATCACAAGCCAGACAAGTTTTTACGTGTTTGCCACTTTGGATTTACTTTACAATTAGGTAATAACCTTCTACAGCTTAAATGCATCTTCTATGTATCATCAGCAGTTCTCAAACAAAATTTTATTTTAATTTTAAATTCAAAAAAATAAACTTAATGATGTTTGAAAAATGAATAGTACCATTGAATTCTACTTGAGCCTGGTTTAAATATTTGTACCTATTTCTGTTACACCCTGTATAGTCCTTGCTACGATCAAAAACTACTATTGCCTGTACATTACGAATGCAGAGCATAACTCTATTTGGCTTCTAGCGCCAAGTAATTTTGGCGGCTCTTCCTTTTTATTGATGTGCTAAATATCAAAATAAATTAATGTATTGTTCTATATACATTGCTTTATTTATTAAAAATAGGAAGGTGTTAAAATATATAGAAAAAATAAATTAACATATAAAATATACACAGGGTTGCTAACTCTGGTCTGAACGTTGGAGCTTTTGTTTGGGGGGGATATACATATATTGGAATTATTTATTTACATACACATAATACATATAATTCTGAAATATAATAAATTTATTATTATTGTTATATAAATACTCAACAAAGCAAACTGTCTATTACTTCAGCGCGGCGCTTCCATCCATACGGCACAAGTTTTATTACGACACTCGTGGTCTACAAGGAGAATGAAAATTTTGTATTAAAGGGATCCTATACAGTCCCTAGAATTCATAATCTAATGCAGCCTTTTTTTTTAGTAATTCCATGATACCGATCTGACCGCATTTCACTGTGACCTCGAGTGGTAGTGCGTATTCGCACTGCTCCACCGAGGTCCATATGTTCTTCTGTTAGAGAAATAGTAGTTTACCTAAATTGTGCTGACCTTTTGTTGCTTATGCTAGACAACTAAAATTGCTTACAGACGTATTCTTCTGATTTTAAGAAAATTACGTACATATATTTTGACATTGAGGTTATATCAATTTAGTGCTCAAGGATGGTAGTTTGTAACAAGATGAAAAATTAAGTGCAAATATATCAAAAACGTAGATCGATTTTAGCTTATTTTTTTAAACTACTTTTGACAATTTTTTATCAATTTTCTGATCATTTTTTCATTTTATTGCAACAATGGAAAATTCGTATTTTTGCTAACTGTAAGGCACTTTAATAACATCTTAAGAAGTAAATGATTAAATTTTAAATTAGGCTTTCAGTTGAAAGGGAATTAAAATAAAACAGATTTAGCAACATAGCACGAAGCAGTTACGGTACCTCGATGTGGTAATTTATATGTCATTGTTGCAACCACAACTACTGTAAATTGCTGTCAGATTTTACAATTTCTTAGAGTGTTGTGGAGGTTCTTCCAATTTTATGTGACTTAAATGAAAGTTACTTAAAGGAAACTGAAAGACTAAACTACATCTACTAAATGGCGTCCTTGATTGAACAAAAATATTTAGTGAACGTCGCCAGCTTCCTGTTGAGAAAGGTTGCATCCAACAAAATTTAATTATTATTATTACCACAATAACAACGAAATTGTTGGTATTGACTTCACGAACATGTTTTACTAAAGTCATTGTAATACTTTCTTTGTATGTAATTTTAAAATATTAATTAAAATTTAAAGTTGATTATTAAACTGTTATTTTAAGATTTTTTAATTTGTGAGTAATGGAAGGCATCTGATATGAAAGAGCAGAATCAAAATAAGCCGGTTTCTTGCCATGCCTCGTGGAAATCCATATTAAATAATAAGTAAAAACATTGTTATTATTCATCTCGAACCTGTTGAAATTATTTATTAATATCGCTTCTACTTATTAATATATACATCAGTTTTATGTCCTACTCGTATATGTTTCGAAGAGGGTACCAATTTAATTTTGTTTTTGTATTTTATCTTTTTATGACTTGTATTTTAACATCGTACCATTTTTGGAACAGCATATAGTTAATAATCTTTTGGTGCATAAAGAACCTACATATATTACTCAAAATAAATAAATTAAAATTGGCGTTTTTTTATTGTCACCGTAGCTATGGTAATAGACGATCTTTTAACGTAGTAGAGGACATATCCAAGATAGAAATAGCGTGAACAAATTGTCAAACGTATGGTAAAATCTGTATTTATGATGTATGTACAGTTATTTTTTTTTTATTATTACAAACTACCATTCTTTAAGAATAAAATACACACAATCCATTTAGAACGATGCCCAGGTTCTGTAACCAGTTTCAATTGTCGTATACTACACGTATTGTCTTTTATATTATCCTCAGTTTGCTTTCCAGCGTTCAGGTAGATAGCCCTAAGTTCTGGACAATACATGGAAGAGAGTATAATTTATTTCGTATTCCTTCTAACCTTTTTTCCTTTCTCCATGCTATTAGAAACAACACCTAAATATATACGTATTAGTACGTATTACACTAATACAATTTTTGTTTAAAAGAAAACAATTCTCCCTCAACTATATGTTCGTTCCTCCGGCCGTTCAGTACCACACCAATCAACATCGAAGAAAACGTCGGTACGACGAGATCTTAGTCGCGAAATAAAAAACTATGTGATTAGGTAACACTCACGCTTATTTACAAAGTACACAATTTACATCTGGACACAGCTGATTTCCTTCCCAATAAAATTGCAACAGTTAGTTAAATAATTAGCAATAATGACACTAAATCAGAAGTGGCTACTTCCAAGTACTCATGGTCAAACTGATTGGAAAATTATTTTAACTTTACATACATACAAAACATTTTGCAGCTATAAATACAGCTATAACAAATAAACTGTTTAGTTAGTAGTTAACTAGAAATCAACCAGTCTGGTACGCATTATTGGGTTCTTACGGGTTCTTGCTAAATTTATTTGATATAATTTTTCATTTTATTGGATTTGAGTTCATTACCTAAGTATGATTATTCAATTTTGTGTAGTTTACATACTCACTTTATGGCAAAACAGTTCTTTTGCTTTGCAGAACCAGTTACAATATTTGTTTTACACATTGTACAGTATTTATCTGTTTAGAATCAGGAACCATAAAAGCGTTTTCTATAGCGTTTCTTTAAATCGCGTCTCTTGGATAGTGTTTATTTTAAAATAAACTGTTATAATAAAAATAATCTGTAGAGAATATCATTCTACAAAAATATATAGAGGGGCAAGAGAATCAGGAGTAAAAACTGATTTTGGATTGTAATGCCAAATGGAAATGTAAGTCATGACTAGGCGATTTACGATAGAAAGGGATCCAATTGAATACGCAGTGACTGAAGTAAATTTAAATAATGTATAATATGTGAATACATCAAAAATGTTGGAATATTGTTAGTAATATGACTCAATAGAAAATATCAGCTGAGAAAATTCGATATTGATAACTGCTGACGGTGCTCTACAATTCTTATTTAAAAGAAGTTTAGGCGGTCATAGGCTAGAGTTCAGCGAGTTAGACTTTTACGCTGAAAGCCTGAGATCACTGTACCGGAAAATGTTATCTTTAACGGTCGTTCTCTCCCGTAAAGCAATGGCAAACCAACGAGGAATTCTGTCTAGTAAATCTTCTCTGGAGTAGAAGTGTTAACACTTATCGTAGTTCATAGTCCACGTTAAACTGTAGGTTCTCTATGTCTGTGGTACTTTAAATCGCGCAACATAGACAGAGAAGAGAACATCGCTACGTCTCGACGAAGCACTCGAAGAACAAGAAGAAAAATGTAGGAGAGATAAATAATTAATTAAGAGATGAGTTTCTTGTTATTAAGGAGGAAATACTTAAAAGGAGAGACAAGACAATGAATGGTACCTCTAATAAAATTTTTACATAATCCCAATTCTGGCAACAATTCTTAGAAACTCTTTAAATAATTTAGTAATGATTCTTTGGAAAAAATTGAAAAATTTTTACATCTTCAACATGGAAAACGGTCTCTAAATAATTAGAGTTAGCATTAGAAGAAAGCCGTCAAAATCGGGAAACAACACCGAATCGACTTCTAAACTGGTTGTGCATAATCAAGCTCAAAATTACCAAATTTTCGTATAGCCAAATCATTTGTTCCAAAGAAACACACCGGCCACCATCACGTTTGATTTAAAAAAATATTGATTTGTAAAACTTGTATATAAATTTGTTGAGAGCTACCACAAATTATATGTAATCTATATACAAAGGGTCCCATAACTCATGTCTCGTAGCGCTGTTCAGCAGTGCAAACTAAATATGAAACGGTTAAATATTTTTATTATTCGCGGGCTAATTTCTTCACACGAAGCACGAAAAGAAGTGGAAACTTGGCAACTGTGTAATATGCATATTGCATGCTCTACGCAAAATATTTTTGGAGTTACTACGGAAAACTATTATCAATATTTATGACATAATTATTATTATTTGGGCCAGTCGACGCTTTTAACAACACAGATCAACTATTATATTACCGGTAGATTTTTTTGTAGTATCCCCAATAGATCTAATTCAAAGCTGAATAAAGTAGTTATGAATCCTTCTCAGTTCCTAAAGACAAATTCCTTATCAATAAAAGTAATACAAATAACGGACAGAAACACATATCAGAAGTCAAAATGTAAAAAAAAAAATTTTTTTAAATGTTAACTGTTCACACTATTATGACATTCTGCACAACTCACTACAATTTGAACTTTGTACTCGTTGAAGCATGCGCCCGTTTACAGTTGCTGTTGCTTGGTTGATACGATTTGTTAAATCGTCCACATTGTTCACTGGTGTGAGATACACCAAATCCTTCAGATAATCCCATAAATAAAAATGTAAGGGTATTAGATAAAGTGACCTTGGTGGCCAAGCTATAGAACCCCACAAACAATCCATCAACCCGACGATTGAATTTTGAAGCCAATCTCGAACCATCAGTCCACAATGGGCTGGAGCACCATCTTGTTCGTGCCACATATTTTGTATAATTAGTAGTGGAACATATTCCACCAGTATTTGAGAAACTTCATTTAGAAAATTTAGGAGCATTAAGACGATTTGGCAGAATAAAAGGACCAATTAAATAATTATTTAGCATACCTACCCAAGCATTAACAAAGTATGGATATTGACTTCGAACATGAGGGTCTCGTCTGCCCACACATGATAACTATGAGTATTGTAAACCCCAGCCCGCGTAAATATAGCCTTCTCTCTCTACAAAATGATCGTTTTTCGAAGAAGATATAAGCCATTGTCTGTAATATTTTATGTACTGTCGACTTGGGTTTGTTTACAATTCCATTAAATCTGACATATTTTCTTCAATGTTGGGCTCTCTTACCATAAATGTACTACCACCACCGGCACCACCACCATCCTTTTAGAATTTAGACTAACACTTTCCCTCTCTCGTAGTCGTAGTCAGTTCGTTTAATAACTGCATAGTTTGGATGTTTTCTACTTGGATAGTGTTCAGCATATAGCCTTGTCGCTGCATTACGATCACCACCAACCTCTTCAGCAATCCAAATCATGTCAGTGTAGAAATTTACAAAAAACAACAGAAAAATGTATTTGACAACTATAAAATTCGGAACAACAGTGTCAAATTAAATAGAAATTACTATCATCCTTTCTTAGATTTGCCTGGATGCCATATCTAAATTTCGTGTTTTCAACAAAATCTTACGATCAAAAATTTTCAATTTGAACTTGTGTTTAAGTCATTTTTATTACCAATATCTTACATATACTGATGAAGAACTACTTTCATCGATAATATCTATTAGTTTAGCTTTCTTGTTAAAGATACGCAGCATTGGAATTTCAAAATTTGAAAAGATCGTGTGAAGAAACTAGCCTGCGAAAAATAAATATTTTCGCTGTTCCCTGCACTTCTCAACAACACTACGAGGCGTTTCATCTTAACTTATGGGACACTCTGTATAAGCAAATACTGACTTATATTGTAATTAAACGTATTTTCCTGTAAAATACAATTAACATTTAAAAATTTACCGTAATTTCCAATGTCTCCAGACTTAATCTAATTTCTCATTTCTCTATTAATGAAAAATGTCTAGAAATCGAAAATATCACTTTTGGGATTAATTTAGTTGATATTTTGACATATGTTAGTAGATCCATTATTGCTGATTATTGATACTCGGTTTTACAGCCTTGCCTTCAATGGTTTTATCAATTTTTGGTTTATTTTCGAATATTTACAAATTAGCACGGGTTTATAATTTCTGTTAGGATCGACCTTATGGGGGGGGGGGCGAATGCAAACTACTGAATTTTCAAATGTAAATACGGTTGCAACGTTTCAGCATTTTATTTATGTAGTTCCTAGGTAAACAAACAACGGACCAAGTCCATAGCCAGTCTCTCTGTTATTCACAGCCCCACATGCGAAGGCGAGAGTATTATTAGTGTCCACACCCTCACGTAAAAGTCAGTCGATGCCCTCCTGGCATGTTGCATTCATAATAATAATAATTCGCCGTACGTACATTTGCGATGCAACCTCTGCCGACTGACTACCTCCCGAATGATTGTTAGGTAAATAATGATTAATCATGCCACACACAATAGCTACTTATATAGCTACTTATATTCACTACGCTATTGTTTCCAACAACTACTTACATAGACACACCAATCTTGTATAACAACCTTAATAGAATCAAATACTTGTAAACCAGATATAATAACAAGTACATAATACGTAACAATTTGGGTAAACACATATAACACTTCATGAGATATAAACCATAACCTCGCCAGGGACGCCACTGCTTATATTAGCTGATATTGCCATTACAGCCTATCTTTATATATAAACAAAAACGTGGTAACAGTAAATTCCCACCTTGCCTCCGCTTAGAGAATATGCGTATCGCAATTAGTTAGCAGGTTCGCAAACGCTATTAATCAATTATTACACCAAAGATATGCAAGCTTAGGCCTAGCTACCCACACCTATTGTAGATTGCTGTTGCTAACCCCTCGCAAGACTCCACCGCCCCTTGCTTTTCGGCCTGCACGGCCCTGTCTTCGCACCTTTATAATTCTTCCCAGCTGTTATTGAGCGGACAGAAGTTATGTATATTTTAATAATAATTTATTTGTTGAGCGTACATTTAAGTAATATTCACAGCAGGCAAAAACCATTGCGTAAAATTTCACATAAAGGTTTCCTAATTTACTCAAATCGTAAACTGGAGTGCTTTAAAAACCCCATTAAATCTATTATTCAGCACTGATTCCAAATATCCTTAGATATAGCAAAATATGAATAAGTCCACCTAAAGCTCATTCTTTCTGTCGCTACTCTTTATGATTGAACATAGTTTACAAGTATCGCATGATCTAGGTCGAACTACAATAACAGTTTCATTGACAGTTCAAAAGTTATAATGAATCACAGTATAACTAGCCTTCATATTTGCGCTAATTATTGCGAAATTTTAGACACATTTGGAGGTTTCTATTCAATACAGTTTTTACACAAAAATGTAGCGGTCAAATTGTATGACGATTGTCAGGTTACGAAATATAAAAATAAGATTTGCTGATATACAAGTAACCATTCATCTTGTTCTAATTGCCGGATCCAAATAGATTTGTCTAAAATAATGAATTTCCAGTAATAGAACTCCGTCTTGCTAAAACCAGATTTCCTGTTTAAACCAAATTTTGAACTGGTTTATCATTTACAGTTTATTTGACGAAAGCGTATTTTTCTTTCTTCTTCTTTTTCTTCTTTATTAGCTTTATATCAATTTTTGCCTCTTCTAGATCTGCTTTCCATATCTGCCTATGGTTTGCCCTTCCTATCTGGTTTACCGTATGAGGAATTTCAAAATCAAATCATAAGGAATATGAAACTAAAGTAAGTATTTCCCAACACACAACAGTTATGTAAAATGTTTATATTTATGAAGGTGTAAATTACAAGTTTAATCTAGGAAATGTAGACATAAATTGCAAATGAGTTAATTTTCCAGTTTAATTGCCGCCTCTTCTTATGGCATTCACAGCATAACTTCCTAGAAAGGAACAAAAGAAGTGTATCGTTGCAAGAAGCACATTTAAATGAGGCGGATCAATTCGTCTTCTTGATTTTTTAATCATCTTCGACATAAATCAAAAGCTTCCTAGGTTTCTATTATAAAATATATGTCAGTAGGAAAATTTCTCGATCCTGCGGTCTCATTAAACACCATTGTTTTCTTTTAAACTATAAAAACAGATCGACGCAATTAGAAAGTGAGTCAATAATGCAAAAACAAATTGACATAAATAAATAAACGCGCGTATCTGATATCAAAAATCGAGATTATTCCCAGATAACCTGTCCGTCTAGAAGCTGTAATTTACTTGTCCTGCGTGGCCAATTTAAAATAACCGAGATGTAGGAATTTGTTTTAGTAGAATAACCGATTTCACACGAAAAGGCGTTGCTCTACCCAAGCTCTACTTGCAGATTAATGAGCGCATTCATATTTATGTAACGAATTACAAGAGAGATTAGAGCAAGAAGCCGATTTTCACTTAGTTTATAATTAACCAATTAACTAGGGTGAATTTAACTTTTAGCTTTCAAATCGTTTAGACTGACAAAGTTGCTATAAAGCGGAAGATAAAATTACCTAAAATTAGCGTAATTAAGCAAGAACGTTTACTTCAAACGTAACCTATCATTCAATTATTAAATTTAGAATTATTATAAAGTTTCTTGTAACAAATGAAAACTTAAATCATACATTTTAAATATTCGAAATTAAAGCGCGTTTGTGAAAATTAGAAAATCTAGAACATTGGTTCGTATCTTTTTTTTATTATATACTGTCCTCCACAGTTCTTCCACAATTTTTTGAAGTAAAGGTGTGTATTTAAGTAAAGTATGGGAAGAAATGGGCAATAGTTACTATCTGGACATTATTTTTTTACAATATGGAATAGTTCTGGTAAGCATCAATACCCATAAATTTATTATTAAATTACTAGTTAAATGACCTAATTAATGCAAAGTAATCAGGAAACAAGGAAGCTTTTCTATATTAATTATTTATTAGTGCTAAATCTGCATTTCGGCTACAAAGTAGTCAACAATAATAGCTTTAAAGTCCCAGAACTAAAAATTAACGAAAATTTCCCAGATTACGCAGATGGTGTAAACCAGAAGCAACATAGTTTGTAAATTTTGAAAGGAATCTGATGTAACAGGCAATATTCAAAGAAAAATCAAAAATTATTGTTTTTATAGCTCTTAATACATATGGGGCTGTATAAACTGTATATATTTCCCACTTTTAAACGTAAATAATTATGTATATTGGTATTTTTATTCTGAAGATACATAATCAGAATAATTAATGCTCTTTAACAATTATTAGAACTTTAATATTTAATCCTCCTTCGAGAAAGCTAAACTTATAACTGTTAATTTAAATAATTATTTAACTGCTGTGCTAGTTTATGGTAGAAATGTGGTTATTTATTTGCCATAAATCCAAAAACGCCCGAACACGTCAAATTAATTCGGCAGAAGGACATCTAATATGGCTATTTCCAGTCACATGTCTTCAACCCCAAAATTATACACTGTTTATTCTGCAGTATTTGGATCGAAGGTTTCCGGGTCCATGGATTGGAAGAAGAGGCGCTAGTGAATGGCACGCAAGGTCGCCAGATTTATCTTCGGTAGATTTCATTTTGTGTGGTCATTTAAAGAGTATAATTTCAACAATTTTTTACAAGATTCGAATCACTCCACAAATGCTTCAGAATGTGCGACGACAATTTGAACAGAACTGTTATTATTTAACGGACGCTGGTGGTGCTCATTTCGAACATTAGTACTCTGAAAATTTCGACTGTTTCCCCTAGTTGGGTCTTAGCCAAATCAATCACCGCTCTCCCCTCTGTTCTGTTCTGTGCTAATGCCCTACAAAAAAAAAAACTAATACTAGGAATCCAAAAATAAAACACTATTGTAAAGTAAATTCATCGAGCTTTCAAATGGTGTCGTTTGATACCCCTTGACGTTTTGAAAATTACCCCAATTTTGGGGTTTTACATGTCCCCCAGACAAACTAATCTGATGTGTTCTCGTGTGACCAATCAAAAAGATCGATATTAAAGCACTTATCAGTACCTCTTTTATACTCCCTTGTAACTTTCCTTTTGCAGTCTTCTTCCTGCCTAATCTACTGCTTACGTCATTCTACTCTAGACTTTCTACCATCCGTTCTTTTTAATTGGAGTAAAAAAGAGGCTGCTAGTTTTCCCATTATTTACCACCTTCGTTCATAATCTTCTCTCTGTTTTTCCTTCCCTCTAAGCCTTTTCTCGGATAATTGATGAATAGTGTCACAAAACACGCCTGTGTCGATTTCGGTGGACCACTCTGTATAATAAGGACTTATTGTAGATTTAGTTACATACATACTTGTTAGGGTCGACCTTACGGGGGGCGTATAAGAACTACTGAATTTTCAAATTTAAATACGGTTGCAGCGCTTCTGCATTTCATTTATGTAGTTCCTGGGTAAACAAACAGCGGATGCGATCAGACTCACTGGCGACGACAGGCAGGTGACATGCAACAGATAATAAAACACAGACTTACTGCTCTGTCAATAAATGTAGGGCAGTTGTACTCACCGGGGTTCCTCCAGCCCCCTGCCCCATGGATTGGGGCTCGCACAAGATACGGATGTTCATCTGCCGGCTAACTGCTGTGGCCGCAATCATTCGTAATCGTACAGTAATTACGACAATTATGCATATCTTTTGGTGCACCGATCCTCCAGAGAGATCCAGGCTATGGACCAAGTCCATAGCCAGTCTCTCTGTTATTCACAGGAGTCACGGGGGCGGGGCTCTCAGCCCCACATGGGAAGGGGAGAGTATAATTAGTATCCACACCCCCGCTTAAAAATTAGTCGATGCCCTCCTGGCATTAATGTTGCATTCATAATAATAATAATTCGATGTAGGCACATTTGCGATGCAACCTCTGCCAACTGACTACCTCCCAGATGATTGCTAGAGAAATAATGATCAATCATGCCACACACATTATCTACTCATATAGCTACTTATATTCACTACGCTACTGTTTCCAACAACTACTTACATATACACATCAATCTTGTATAACAACCATAATAGCATCCAATGCTTGTAAACCACATATAATAAGTAGATAATACGTAACCCTTTGGGTGAACACATATGACACTGCATGGATATAAACCATATATAATAATAAGTAGATAATACGCAACCATTCGGGTAAACACATATAACACTTAATGGGATATAAACCATAACCTCTCCAAGGACGCCACTGCTTATATTAGCTGATATCGCCATTGCAGCCCATCTTTACATATAATCACATACGTGGTAACACCAAATTCGCACCTTGCTTCAGCTTAGAGAATATTCGCATCGCAATCAGTTAGTAGGTTCGCAAACGTTATTAATTAGTTATTACACCAAAGTTATGCAAGCCTAGGCCCAGCTACCCACCAACACTCTCTATTTTAGACTGCCGTTGCTGACTCTTCTTAAGGCTCCACCGCCCCATGTTTTTCGGTCTGCACGGCCTTTCCTTCGAACCTTTATAATTATTTTCAGCTGTTATAGATTTAAGTAATATTCACAGCAGGCAAAAACCATTGCCAAACATACTTTATGAATTGCTTTTATTGTGCTGTCTGAATTGTATGGTATCCGGTTGGCTATGTTATCTGCAAGATTATATTTAATAGTAATTATTTCTATTTTTAATTTTTTCATTTTTTCAGTCATTCATCCTACCGTTCCCCCCTGAAAACCGCTTTCGCATTACTTCAGAGAGGTGCGGCCTCCCTTGCACACTAACCATTCATGCAACATGCACCCTAAGCTTAACTAAGCGAAATGCGGTTGCCCCAGTCGGGATGTGACCTCGAGTGGCAGCGCGTATCCGCACTGCTCTACCGAAGCCCCTTGCTTCTATTTTTAATCAAGCAGTGCCGGAATTATACTTTTAAAGCAGAACCTTTCAATTTTTAAAGCAAAAATGTATAGTTACGGCGCTTGAAAAACAAAATATAAATTCCCACTTTAATAAACAAAATTTCTATTATACGGTCAGAACTTCCTATTCGTCAAAAATCCAAAAGCACACGCTTGCGGTTCAAATACTGTATTTTAGAGCTTAGAAATAGAAATTTGTAGAATACAGTTACAAAATAGAAGTTTGCAAAAATTTCGTCTTTACTTAGAAAATTCTAGCTGGAAAAGAAATTTCTACTTTTCAAGTTTCCAGTGTATACATTAAATTTCTACATTCAAAACTAAGATATCATTTAAAAATATTTAGTTTGAAATTTAAGGATATTTATTTAAAAATATAACGTACTTTCTCGTATAATAAACGTAAATAAACTAGAAACTAGAGTTATTTAAAAACTGAAAATTTCAATGTTAAGTATAAATTATGAGTTCTCCTTGTGCGTTATAGATTAGTGTAAATAATTGATAATTGGAGGGTACACATTTTATATTTTAATCAAAAACCG
>JABXWE010035931.1:0-17250 GCA_014611495.1 Limonius californicus
GAGGGGGGAGCGCGCATGACGGAAATCGAGAAATGGCCTGTATAACGGGTGAACCGAAAGTTTTGAGACTATTTTATTTTATCGGGTATGTATTTGAGAAACAACTTTGAAGAGTGAACTATGGCCAAGCGTTACCATGGATACCTTGTTTATTGACGTCAATTGTCATTTTATCTTCAAGTTGTTGTAAAATGTCTTACAAATTAGAATTGCGAAAAAGTGTTTATAATTTAGTTGGCAAAATGCCTAAGCGTAACATTGTGAATTTGTTTGCTGACGAAAATATTTCCCTGGCAACCATATATCGAACAATTCGAGAATGTGAGAACTTGCCAGAACTTACCGAAAAGTGGTCGGCCACGAAAGTTGCTGCAGCCAGGATCCAAGAAAGGCTTTTGCACTTTGCCGAAAACCGTGTTGGATCGTCAACTCGTAAACTTGCTCGTCGTTTTCACGTTTCTCAGACCACTATTGTTCGAGAGATTAAAAGATATAATGCAAAATACAGGAAAAGACAAAAGTGCCCAAAATACACCCAAGATCAACTTCAGAGAATTCCTCGATGTTGCCGATTTTTGCGAGATATTCATTTTGCTGGAAACAGAATCATCGTTATTGATGATGAAAAATATTTTCCATTATCCAACGCGGAAATTCCTGGTAATGCTGGTTTTTACACAAGAAATCTTGATGAGACACCCGACGAAGTAAAATTCAAGACAAAAGCCAAATTCCCAGAAAAAATATTAGTATGGTGCGCTATTTCAGAGGCAGGTGTTTCTAGAACCATACATAGGGCATGTGAGAGGAGAAGCAGTAACCGCCAACATGTACTGTGAACGTTGCTTGCCGAAATTGGCTGACTTCATCAATCTGCATCACCCAAATGATGAAATAATTTTCTGGCCAGACTTAGCTTCAAGTCATTACGCCCGAGCCACAACACAATGGTTGGAAGCTCACAACATACCTTTTGTGCCTCGAGCGCATAATCCGCCAAACGTGCCTCAAGCTAGGCCCATTGACACATTTTGGGGATTATTGACTGAGAAGGTTTACGAGAATGGTTGGGAGGCCCAAACTGGGGACCAGTTAAGGAACAGGATCCGAACTAAACTTAGAGAAATTAATTCTGAATGTTGCCAAAGGCTTATGCGAGGAGTTCGAGCAAAATTGCGTCAAATCGAAGAGTTTGGACCATTGAGTGTTATTTAGGTTATTTTTAAGAAGTTTAAGCCTTGTTAATTAGTCTTTAAAAATTTTAATCAATTAAAGTTATTTTAAAGCATAAAATTTTCGTTTTGAAAAAGTCTCAAAACTTTCGGTTCACCCGTTATGCTGAACTAACACAGTTATTAAACGAATTGAGCAACGACTACGAGAGAGGGGGGGGGTTTGGTCTAAGAAGAGACCGGTAGTGGCCTCCCAACAGCCCAATATTGAAGAAAATGTGTTAGACTTAATAGAATGGGAGCCTACGAGAAACGCAGGGGGGAATTGGAGCCACTTAAGGAAAAAGTACTATAAAAAATTTATAATTATTTTTTAAATAAATTATAATACACCAGTTGCACATGTAGTGTGGATAGATCATTATAAATAATAATTTATCGTGAAAATTAAGTAAACATGTGTTTACGAAATATAATGAAATGTATTTGGCTCGCATTACCTATAGGGCTGGGGTAATAGGAGACACTGTTTTTTTTCCAATCATTGTATGCAATGTTCAGAAATGAAATTAGTTTATAAAAAATAAAGTTTCATTCAAGAAACTAAACACGAAAGAATGATATAACTCTCAGAGGTCGCAAACGTAGCCTTTCCTGTTTTCTACACCAAAGCATTCAGCGTGTGCCAAAGGATGTAGCTTCTGTTCAAGGACAACCATGGTGCGTTCACAAATTGCATTACGTATTTTTGAATGCGAGATGGAATCGTAGCTTCCATTACCCACTGGCTCTGACTACGCCCAGCACCCCTACGTGGTGATTCTCCGATTGTAAACAATCCAAAGTTGACAGTACACAAAATATTACACGGAAACTGCCTGTATCCTTTTCGATGAACGAAAATGCAACACTTATTAACACGGGAGCATAAAGCACGAGTTAGGTACTATGAATGGCTATTAAATCATCACGAACATGCCAATTCTATTGCCAAGATCTTGTAGATAGATGAAGAGGCATTTAACCGGTATGGGGTTTACAATACTCATAATAATTATGTGTGGGCAGAGGAGAACCCTCATACAAGTAAAGTCATTAATACCGATACGATGTTAGGTCCTTGGTGGTCCCAATTGGTCGTTTCATTATGAAAATCGTCTTAATGCTGAAAATTTCCTACATTTTTTAAATTAATTTCAAATACTTTTGGAAAATGTTCCGCTACTCATTATGGAATCATTTTCCAGATCGGTGGATTGATCGTGAAGGTGCTATAGTTTGGTCGCCAAAGTCACCTGATCTAACGCCTTTAGATTTTTATTTATGGTATTATCTGAAGGATTTGGTATATCTCACACCATTGTATTGAAATAGATTGTTTACAAGTTTATTCAACTGTGGACTAAGCCTATTGGGATACTACATAAAATAAATGAATCGGTAACTCTACCTCAAGGTGGTGTGGAAATGAGTTGTTTAATAGTCGATTTGTGTTGTTAAGAGACTGGCCTAAATAATAATAATTATGTAATAAATATTTTTTAATAGTTTTGCCTAATAACAGCAACAATTTTTCCTTAGAAAATACATCATGTATATTACACAGTTGCCAAGTTTCCACTTCTTTGCGTGCTTCGCGTGAAGAAATTTTATTTTTAGGGCCTGTCTTTCAATGTTCCGAGGAAAGTCTCCAATAGCTGTTAGGCGGTATAAAGAAACCCCTAGGTTAAATTAAAATTAAAATGGTGTGCGGAAAGGAAAGCATTATCTTAAAACAGAGTGTAAAACAATGATACCTATAGTTTGTTTACTAAACGCCGAGGGACTGTGAAGGACGTAACTCAACCTCACTTGCCGTAGTTGGGAGTAAAATATGGGATTTAAATTTTCAATTGTATGTGTAACTGCTACAATCATTTTTTCTGCGGTAGCTTTACTAACGCCACTAATTCCACCTGTAGTAATATAATATAATGAATCGCTTGCATAAAATTGGAAAGTTACATAAACACAACTGCTCCATGTGTGTTACACAATTATGAAATATATACAATTTCATCTTGATTAATATATTGTAAGTACTTTATTATTTGGTGTAACTTATTTGAATTTCTTCCAGTAATGTTTGAACGGTGGTTTTCTTTAATTTAAATCTTCGGAAGGGACCCAGGTGGAGCAGTGCGAATACGCGCTGCCACTCGAGGTCACAGTGAAATGCGGTCGATAGGCGGGGTTTTCGAATCCGGGCTGAGATGACTACTTTTCACTTAGTTAAGTTTAGGGTGCAGGTTGCATGAATGGTTAATGTGTAAATGTGTGTGTGAATGAAAAACAATATTCGGAAAAATTCACAAGATCCGAAAAATCAAAATGTTACGACGATAAGTCTGCGGTTTAGATTTACAAGACTAAATATTTATGCTTTTTCAATTTGTAAAATTTATATATTTATTCGTTTCTACACCAGAAAAAAGTATTAATTTTATACACACTTTATTTACATTTATACCCGCTCGAAATATTTCATATCACCTCGTACACATTCGTAGGTACCTTATCCTGCCGAAATAGTACTGTCGGTTAGTTCTACTACCCGATAAGTTTAATCCTATGAAACAAGTAAACTAACCTCTGACGTAGACTATCGGACGATTGGAAGACAGAAAATAGTAAGAAGGAGGATAAATTTGACTGTTAGCTTGCCTAGAACTTTATCGGAACATTGAAAGACCGGCCCTCAGGCTGCTGAACAGCGCTACGAGGCGTTTTATCGTGCGTTATAGGATACCTTGTATACAGGAGATATATTTTGAGGGGATGATTAACAATAATTCTCATATGAAGGTATGTCCACTGGTGGGATTAACAAGAGGATGATAAATGGGCCAAATTTTCAAAAATACGAAATTGCTTGTCACAAAATTATGGATGAAAAAATTTTTTTCTAGAGTATGCGCTAAAAATACATAAACGTGAAATTGTATTAAAAGTAAACGTGCGTAATTGGTTACATTAACAGAAAATGTTATATAGAAAAAGTTGTTTCTAATTCAACATTGAATCTAAATTCAAGGTTTCAAGAGAAAATTTGGACTTTAAATTACTATTAAATTCACATTATTATGATGCTACATTTTTAACCTGATCGATACACATTTAATCATTAGAACACATTTCTCCAAATATAATCGTTAGGACAAAATATACTTCTTCTTCGTTAGCGAATTTTATTTTATTACAGCAATGAATTGCCATGTGTTTTTTTTAATTGTTCAGAAGAAACG
Source organism: Limonius californicus (assembly GCA_014611495.1). Taxonomy (NCBI): domain Eukaryota; kingdom Metazoa; phylum Arthropoda; class Insecta; order Coleoptera; family Elateridae; genus Limonius; species Limonius californicus. The sequence continues at coordinate 4,457 of JABXWE010035931.1, forward strand.
ATCGTTTCGTATCCGATAATAAATGTTGATATATCGAAGAACTCCCTCCGAAGTCAACTAGTGTAATGGGGGCATACTTTAAATTTAAAATAATTTTCCTAATTAACCTTTCATTTTGTTTTCAAAGTCATGTAACTTTTGCGTAACAACTTTACAAACATTATCTTTAACTGTTTTTGTTGATGTTTGCAATTTTTTAACATGTGTAAAGAGTCTATTAAAGACAACGATTGGAATTCTAGTTGGGTAATTGTTGTACTTACGTAACTATAATTGGCTTTAATAAATCCTTGCTGCTGTGAAAGTGGAGGGTATTTAATACAGTTTTTAAATCTATAATTGCAGCTGAAGAATCTCCAAAATCTAAGATTATTTTTTTTTAATGTTTGGTGTAAAATTCATCAACGTACCCCATCTGGTATGGTACTCATATACATTTCAGCAATATAAATTTGCCGAAGAGTACTTTGGTCGGGTACATATCTACTTCTGAATTTTTCTAAAAACAATTTAAAGCTAACATTTTCAAATTTGGTTAGTGGTATATTCACGATAATTATTAACGCATTGCACAAATTAAAATTAAATTCTTCCTTTTGGAAGAAGTGGCAAACGATTCACTTATTGGCATTTGCAGTTTCTGATTTTCCTTTGATTATGGTCCTTTGTGCATAGCACTGTTCACATGTTGACTAATTTGGAATTTCAGATCTGAAACAATTAAAAAGTGTCTGTGGTAAATACGTGCAATGTAGGTATGTACTTACATGCTAAATTTAAAAATACAACGACAGAATTTTTACTACATTTTACTACAGGCTTTACATTTTGTTTTCATACAAGGTAATTTCCGGGTATTGTTTAATCCACAACGAAACTAGAGTTTTTACTACATTTTACTACAGGCTTTACATTTTGTTTTCAGACAAGGTAATTTCCGGGTATTGTTTAATCCACAACGAAACTAGAGTGTTATTTTTCGGCACTTTCACGCAGAACAGCAACTTCATTTTAAAAATGCTTTTGTTGACAACTGTTTGAAATTATCAGCAACAAACATTAGCAGTTCCAACGCAGATTACCACCAAGATATGAATGCCGAAATGTTTGAAGATTGGTTTTGCAAATTTTTACTTCCCAACATTCCGGCAAACAGGGTGATTGTGATATATAACACATATTATGATTCCAGGCAAATTAAGAAGATACCCAAGCAAAGCACAAAGAAAGACATATTATACAATTTTTAAATGAAAATAATGTTTCTATTCCTGGCAATGTGAAAATTAAACCAGCTTTGTTAAAACTAATAGGCGAGCAGAATTTAAAAATAAATCATATTTCGTTGATGAAACTGCCCTTGCAAACAGCGATAATATTTTGAGATTACTTTTGCGAATTTAATCCGATCGGAATAATGTGGAGCACTTTGAATACAAACGTCAAGAAACGAAATATTTCTCCTTGGTTAAGCAAAAATTTTCTGGGTCTTATAAGAAATGCACCTTGTGAAATTGATAAACATTGGAAAAATTGCGTGGAACATCGAACTGAATTTTGATTAATCCTAATCTAACCTAGCTTACCTTACCTTAAACTTTGCATCCAATGTTGCTGAACCTATGTTTACTTACTTTTATTTTGATATTCACACTACCCCCCCCCCCGGCACCGCGTTCGCATTACTTTGGGGGAGGGGGGGTCCTTACATACTAGTCATTTATGCAACATGCACCCTAAACTTAACTAAGTGAAATGCGGTCGCCTCAACCGGGGTTCGACCAGGCGGCCGATTGAACCGCATTACACTGTGAGCTCGACTGACAGCGCTTGTTCGCACTGCCTCATCAAGGTCCCTACGTTCACTTACCTAGCCTGATTTGAATTAACCCGTGCTAAACCAACATAACAACCTACCACCAACTTAATCTAAGATAACTTAGGTGTTTATTTATCAGTATTTCGGCGTCACTTTTTCCATTAAACCTTTCTCGATGATTAAGGTTCAGTTATTTTAGTAAACCAACTTAACTGCTGTGTTGTTGTACTATTTATTTTTCACTGACCTTGTTATAATCTAACTTAAGCATAACCTAACTTAATTTTAAACCTTCTTAAATAAATTTGTTGCTTCAGCTCTACGTAACTTGAAGTTTTGTGTCCTCACTCATTCATACTACCGCCCTCCCCCCTCCGGAACCACTTTCGCATTCCCTCAGGGGGGCGCGGGTGTCTCTTACACACTAAACAATCATGCAACATGCACCCTAAACTTAACTAAGCGAAATGCGGTCGCCCCAGCTGGTGTTCGAACGCCCCATCCGATCGGCCACTACTCCACCGAGGGCCCACGTAACTTGAACTGAGCTAACCTATCCTAACCATAATCTACCTGATGTGTAATTCAATTTTCACGTAAACCACCTGTAAGTTAATTGAATTTTAACTTACCTTTTCCAGTGCTTTCGGTTTAGTAACTTTTAACCGGAATATCTACGTGTCTTTAGTAAAAGTCAAACTATTTTGTTAATTTTTCTTGTGGGTGACAATTCCCTGAACGTTTTCTGCTGTTAAAATTATTAACAGTTTTGGCCGTTACATTTTTCTCTAATATTTTCCGGGATTTTTCTTCACTATCATAATTTTTTATAACGATCTTGTATTTATCATAAACCAATTCGTTTAGGTTTAAACTTCAAATATCAATAATACAAGAATAACGTTCAATCAAATTGGTGCGTTTCAATTTCTCGTGTATTTACTTTCCAAATAGTTTTTGATTATTTTTATATTGTGTTTTGCATACGAAAACAATAAACAATGCGTTTCGTTTTTCTTGAATTTGATGACTTTGTCATATCCTATTATTTACATACATTTTCTTTTTAGGAGAAAAATTCCTTCAGACGTAAACTATAAACTTTGTTAGGAAAGGTTCAATTTTTTTCTGTGTTTAGTTGACGAAGACATCGCATTAGTTTGTCTTTTTACCAACAAATTTAATGATGTTGTTTCTTTCTGTGGCCTTTTCGTGAACTCTGTCATCGAATTTGGGAAGCAATTCCCGTTTGGACAGGATAGCCGCTGAGAGATCGATATTTAATTATCACGTTGCTTAACACACTCCCTTTTCGGAAAATTATTTTCTAAGTTAATCATTGTGGGACATCTAAACTAAATCACTTTATTTGTATAAAGTACTAAAGGAAAAGCACTCCTTTTATAGAATTAAAATTTTTTCTAAAACTAATAATTTTAAAAGGAAATCCTAAGAAGGAAAGGAGGAGTTTCCCCAAATTAATTGTATTACCGTGAAAAATTATCTTCCACCCTGTGCTTTTAGTGTGTGCTCTAGTTTTACACCTGCAGGGCGTTAATGCATCTATAAAGTGTGGAAACACCGAAACAAGAACAGCGAGACTAGGCCGGGACAAGACAGACCTCGCAGTTGCGGCAAGCAAAGCGACATAACTTTAAATTAGAAAGGAAAAGAGAAATGAACCGGCACTTGCAGAAATCCGAGGAAATATTTTGTCCCTAACAATAATTTAAGACTCGCTTGCGTCCGACTTAACTTAAAATCGATTCTAAAGAAAGCCAGGCCTCGCAAATGAAATATTATTAGTTCATACCGAAAACAAAACGATTGCTATGTTGTTAAATCGCAACTTACGGGTAACGAAAACAACATGCCGACTATACATCATGCGGTATAGAGTAACCGAATAAAGACAGAAGTAAAAGTGAATATAAATCACGGAGAAGAGGCTGAAACTACAGCATTTTCCGAAATTTATTAATTTTAGGCGACTGAAGACATTCAACCCGACGTACGGCCGTGAGAATTTTCCACAAAAATTTATAAGGTGTGTTCAATAAGCAATGTTTGACGACTATATCACAGTACTTCACAATTGCCTTGAAGTTAGTTAAATAAATCTTTTACATGTTTCAAATTTGAATGTTTTAAGGAAAATAGGAGTGAGATACGCATTTCAAAATGCCCAACCTTCGGTGGTCAAAACGGACGTTTTAGGTTCAAATCTACTTATTCTGAAATGGTAGATACAAATCGGACAGGCAAAACGAACAAGGCTTGTTAAGTCCTGCAAAATGCGAGACGAAATGACAGCCCGATTGGGGTTCGGTTCAAATCTGCGTGAAAGGATGTTTATAAATTTTATTTTAAAAGTGCTGAGAACAAAGTTTGAAGATTGCCTTTATCTCCGCCATAAAGACGTAATGCCAGTCAATTTTCCAGAAATTAAATTCACGCAGTAGGAAGCGCGTGGAATTTAGATGAGCCATAGCGCAGTGATCTAAGCTTGCGGCAGGCAGCAGCGGTAAAGTAATCGCGGGAGCTTGTTTTAGTAAACACTAGTAGTAAATTAATTGGGAGATAAGGTTAAGTGCACTTATGATAATCCCAACAAAACTACTGGCTGCCCTAAAATATATTTCTGGAATTATATCATTTGCTTTGCCTTCCATTCGTACTAAAGTGGAAAATCCCCGAGCATGTTATTCTTTACATTTCTTAACGATCTAAAAAGTGTCTAAATTTTTCATAGACCTTTCTTGGGAATTATTTACTATTCTGTGAAATATGCAAAAATTTAAACTCTTTTTTACGTTTTACATCGAGTATAAGAAATAATTAGGAATAACTAGAAAGTCTCACAATAAGATGTATTATCATGTTTGTCAATAATTGCTAAAATTGAACAGGTCTTGTATTTCAAGCTTTCCTGAGACGATATTATCTTGAAGTAATTGGAACTTCGCCTTTAGGTCAAAAGCCATAGACTCAGACTCCTTGAAGTGAGTAGGACCTTACCTTGAGGTATAACAATTATGGACCTGAAGTAGGAAAGATATCTCTTTCGATTCTACTCAAAAGACAGAAACGGGTAAAGTCCCACGTGGGAGGATTTCCTAATACATGTTTCGCTGTAAGATCAATAATATGAAACAAATTAGTCACCTACAGTTTTTATACAGCAGCCATCAAGTAGGAAAACATTAATTGAAAGACCCCATACTTAGACCTAGCCCAGAGATGGTTTGGTGATCTATCTTATACAGGTACTACTCAACTGTCATGGACGACCAGAATTGAAGTGGGAGAGAATGCGACGTCAACCGCCCCTTGAAGATTAAAGGCCTCAAAATGGATGGGTCGCCATGTTCATTTTGATTTAGCAACCATCGACGAGAAAATCTTTAAGTCAGGAATTGCATACATCGACCTGATTATTCACCAGCGGTGTGCTGGTACTCTATTTCATATTCTGCTCAACAGTCATAGACGAACAGAATTGAAGTGGAAGGAAATGCGACATTAAACGTACCTCGAGGATTAAAGGCCTCAAAATGGATGGGTCGCCATGTTCACTTTTATTCAGCAGCCATCGATGGATAAATCTTTAAGTCAGGAATTGCATACATCGTTCTGACTATTCACTAGTAGTGTGCTAGTACTTCATTTCATATTCTACGCAACAAGCATGGACGAGCAGAATTGAAGTGGAAGAGAATGCGACATTCAACATCCCTAGAGGATTAACGGCCTCAAAATGGATGAGTCGCCATATTCACTCTAATTCAGCAGCCATCGACGGGTAAATCTTTAAGTCAGGAATTGCATACATCGATCTGGTTATTCGCCAGCGATGTGCTGGTACTCTATTTCAGATTCTACTCAACAGTCATGGACGAGCAGAATTGAAGTAGAGGAGAATGCGACATTAAATGTCCCTCAAGGATTAAATGCCTCAAATGAATGGGCCGCCATGTTCACTTCCATTCAGCAGCCATCGACGGATAAATCTTTAAGTGAGAAATCGCTTACATCGATTTGATTATTCCCACGCGGTGTGCTGGTGCATTATTTAATATTCTACTCAACAATCACGGGCTAGGAGAGGATGATATGGTAGCGTTTCCTACTTCTACTTTCGCTCTACTATCAACAGCATGGAACAGGTTAGCCGCTGTCTTCAGTTTCTATTCAGCAGCCATTGGCGAGTAAAACATCAATTGGAAGACTTCATACTTATACCGGCAAGTAATTCATTTTATATTCTACGCAACAGTCATGGGCGAATAGAATTTGTAGAGAGGATTTTCTGCTTTGAGTACTTCTTGAGAATCAACGATCTGAAACCGGGGGATTTCGATCTTCAGGTTTTATTCAACAGTTATCATCAAAGAAATCCTTAAATGAGAGGGCGTATAACTTGGCCACGGTGGGCGATATGCTTGGCTGGGCTGATAATCTATTGTATATTCTACTTAGCAGGCACAGGAAGTAAAATCTGAAGTGGGTGGGTTTCATACTTCTACTTTCCCTTTATGATCAACCGCATTAAACAGATTAGTTGCCGTCTTCCGTGTTTTTCAGCAACTATCCCCGAGTAAATCTTCATATAGAAAACTTCATACTTAGACCAAGTCCCGAAATGGACTGATGATAGAGAATCTGAAGTAAAGGATTTCCTGCTTTGAGCACCTTTCGAAAATCGACGGCCTGCATCGAATGGGTTACCAATTGTCAGTTTTTGTTCAGATACTATTGGCGAGCTCCTATTCGCTCGTGACTGACAAGTAAATTCTGCAATGGACCCAAGCAGTCATTGGCTTAAATTGGGCAAATCATTTGTTTTAGCCTCCATTTAGCACCTTCTAGCAAATAAATCGTTAAGGTATTCTAATTCTAATTCGAGTTGCCATCGGTTTGTGGTAAGTTATCTATTTTTTTTGAACTCGAGTCTGACCAAGTAAAGTTTGAAGTAGAAGGGTCATCTATGTTGTGGCTGCTCGAATATTATCGGCTTGAAGTGTCTACCGTTTTAGGTTCTATTCAGCCAGAGGCGATTGAAGATTGAAATAAGTCGGTCTCTTATCGGACAGTTATCCGCCTAAACTGAACAGATCTCATATTTGGATTTATTATTGTTAATGAAGTCTACTCGACCGTCAGAGACCTCAAATAGACAAACCTACTATTTCTATTTTGTAATAATCTAAAAATGAAACCTAAGGGCTGAAGTAGTCACATATTAGAAATTGATAAGGCACATAGGAAGCTAACTAACGCCTGTGTACAAATTTCATCCAACGTTTCAAATATTCTGAGTTACTGCTATACAGGAACATACTCTACTAGACTCAAAATCCTATTTTTGAAAACATTATTATACATTCTCTGACAAATTACAATTTCACCAGACCACAGACTAACGCCAGATGAAGATATTTAAGCTAGAGATCTCACTTTCCGTGCAGTTGGTATCGGTATGGTAGGCTTTTATTTAATATGATACACAATTTCGTAGGTTGCAAAGTGAAAGATCGATACTAATTCAGCATAAATAACACAATTTTGTCACTCACTGCATCACAATTTCATATACTTGTGTGTGAATAATTAATATGACAGCGTGTTACTGCCGCAGCATAATCCCTCATAAATTGACTCATCAACCGATAGTGGCGTCTCTTCCAGTTTGATGCAGTACAATTAAATGTTAAATGTCTTCCGTTTGATATTTGAAGGATTTAAAAATTTGACCGCTCTAAACTATAACAATTAGGTAATTTCGGCGCAGCATTTTCTCGTAGCAGATATTTAAAAAAAAAGCGTCATTAATCAAATCTCAAATTTCCGCACAAACATTTTCTAACAGAAAGCTTTTTCTCAAAGAACCATCCCTAGCAAAGAGCAGCACTGTAGAAATGTACTCAGAATCACGGAAATGCATATATTTCACCTCCAAAGGATCTACACTAAGACATATTTACGTTTACGTTTTATGATCATTACGCGACACAATATAGCCTTGAATATATTACTAATTGTAAGAGATCTTCTAGTAAGGATATCAATTTTGAAATTTCCATTGGCTACACTGCAGACCTGGATTATACGAACAAAATTCGGATACAACTACGTCAGAAACCTACGAGAGCCTACTTTTGCACAACGTAATATAGTCCTTATATTTGTGATAGTTTCGCATTACAATGTTAGGTGTATTACCCGCCATTAATTCAAAAGAAATGAGTAATCCATTGAAACAATCAAACTTCTGAGGTAATCAGTTGCATCAGATTCTACGTCCTATTACACGTTCTGGAGCTTGTTATAGCGAACGTAAAACCAATTTCGCGACGTTCCCGGATTCCGAATCGTAGTACCATAAGTTGTTAGTAAACATAGCGAAAATCATTACATTAATGGCACTTCCTAATACACATGACACCTTGACAGTATATCAAATTCTCGGAGCTCTCGGTTCACGCAGTTACAAAGGAAATATCGCTAAACGGTAGAGTTGAAGTAAAGGGCTGGAGTCATTTGTGGAAATTTGGAACCACACGCAATATTTTCTAAGCACCTATATAGGGAATAACAGGGAATAATGAATGTTTGTAATTATCTACAGTGGATTTATTAACTCTTGTTGGCAACTCTACCGGTATCAGATTTATTAACAACCTTTTATCCTACTGTTGGGCATCGGCGTCTCCTCTGCCACGTGTTTCTCCTCAGCGCTAAGGTAAAAACACGAGGGACCTACAATTTAACGTCGAATCCGAAAGACAGAAATTCCAGAGAAGGTTTTTAGCATTAAGATACCACGGTTTCAAACCGGATTAGAAAATTGTGTCTGGTGGGATGCAGACCCAAATCAGATTACTAATAACCAATCAGATTACGTGACACAATAGATAAAAAAGAACAGGAGCTACTTTCCGTTAATTTTCATAGCTTACGACTGTAGTATATTCATTTAAGAAGAATTTATTATACTTAACGTAACATTTCATACGAACAAATCGACAAGTTTGACAATTTATATGTGTTGATGAATTGCCAACGTAGCCGAACGTGTTTAGTAAAATTAATTGTACAACTTTGTCTTTTATAGTATAATAACATTATTAGTGAATGTAAGTGAAGGATGTATTGATAAAACAAATGCTGTAAAAGTAACAAAACAGACCTATCTTAAAACTCTGCAATAACGTCTTTGTTTTCGGCATTTGAGAAGTACTATGAAGACACTAGTATAAAAACTAAAAATTATATATATATATATATATATAAAAAGCAATCAGTATGAATAAAATGCAATCGAACATGAATAATTCCTATCATTTGATAAGCTTCTGCAGTTTTTGTTTGTTCAACTGTACCTTCCATTATATCCCGCAGGATTAAAAACACACCTTCAACATTATTCCCCAAACACGTTCCAATTAAAAAGAACATTGCTGTTAATGTGTAATATCAAGGGAAAGCTAAATTTGGAGAACCATCCGGCCTTCTGTTCATTCCGATTTGCACCTACTCCATTTTCATATTCAGCCGTCAAAAATTCTATTGGTTAACTTGTTGAACGAACTTTTTGGAATAATAACAGTTTAGAACTACATAAATACAGGAATAATAGAAAAAAATTGAGGCCGACTGCCATGTTGGAACTTACATGCTACAATAACAATAATAATGTTGGGAAGTGCGCTCGTAAGGAAACCATTGGTATTTAATCTGTAACGTACACTCTACACAGGTTTCAGCTGCAAGTACTTTAATTTACACTTTAGGGTATGCATCTATTCGTCGTAGTAATCAATTATCATTAATATAGGTGAAAAAGCGTGTCCTGGTAAAATAAAACAATTACATTATATAAGATGCTCGTAATGTTCATGATAATAAAGACGAGATTCTTGATACGCATTGAAATAATTGCCGATTGAAAATGGACAATAAATAAATAGACGAACTAAAAATCAGTTCCTTTTCTAGAAATATCTTACCGGTTGTGCAACCAGTTTCTTAGGTTTTCTAATAGGTACATTTTTGCTACCAACAAAACACCCTTCTAACCGACCAATTAGTCACCCTACTAACAGATTGCGCCCAACTTTCCTACTAACCGCCCAACTAAACGCTCTATTATCCGCCCCACTAACAGTCACACTCACTGCCCTACTAACTGCCCTACCAGCCAACCTACAATCCGCTCAACTTATAACCAAACTGACAACCCCATTAGTCGAATTAACCGGCTGCCAGTTTAATCATCCAACTAGAATTGTTAAACAAGCCGCCCAAATCACCAGCATACTACCAACCCAACTAACAGTCGAACTAATTGCCCTACTGCATCCAGTACTATCTGTTCAACTAGCTGCTATAGAAGTACCAACCGTATAATAAGCCGTTAATCAAGGTGACTAATCATCCACCGCACTAATCGCCCAACTAACTGCTCTAAAATCTGCCCTACTAATCGCTCAACTAACTGCATTTTTTACGATACAACTTATTGCAAAACCAACTGCCCTACTAATTACCTTACCAACTATCGTACTAACGGCGCTCATCTAGCCGCCCTACTATTTGTCCTACTAACTAGCCGAGCCAAACCGTCTAACTACCAGCATTTGCGTGCAACCAATAGTTGGTTTGCTTTTTATTGATGGTCACTGGTTACTTGCAGCGTTTGAAATATTGTTGCAGCAGGAGTTGCAATATTACGAAATGAAAATAATAATGTAGAAATTGACAAAATCGGATTTCAACAAGACGTTTTATTAGAGAGTGCTGTTAATCAAAAACGATTTTCTTATTTAGTATACACAGAGTGTCCAAAAAGTATATTAAATTTTTCAATCAACAGTACAGAGAAGAATAAAAAGAAATTCAAATGAATTTTTTATTTTTGTACTAAATGATGTTCTACCCACTTGTGAGTTCTCCCGATGATAAGTTATACGAAAATGCTACTGCTACATTTGGTCTGATGAAAACGTTTTTTAGAAAAATGTATAAGTACGTTTTTCAAGGTAAATTTTGTTAAAACAGCGTAGTTACAATCTACAGCATTTTTACATCAACTTTCCGTATTTCGTTCAAGTATAAAAATAAATTAATGGCCTATATATAATTATTGCCATCGGGACGTTTCCTTAAAACCCACTTGTAAGGTACCTGTAATGAACATTCCTAAATGAACGTGTTTTGTTTAGATTTTTCTTTTGTACTATAATAAGCATTAAAAATTAAAGTTTACACATACGGAAGCTCACGTACAGCGGTGCGGCATTACCGTTTTAAAGCTGTACGTTTATTTGTAAATAATTTTAGTTGAATATACTATAACTTCCTATTAACGTAGCGAAAAAAGAGACACAATATTACCAATCTACACGATAAATGTGACCGTCCCATTTATCCCTTTACAACTTTGTATTCAGTCATGCTGCACAAAAATATTGTCTGAGATTGTCTACTAAGTAATAGTATGTATAAGCGCGTCTCGCTTTGAACTGTTTGTAGTTGCTTGCGAAATTTTTAGAGGACAGTACCTTTATACCCTTAGCTACTCTGAACAATCGTATGATAACAGTGCCAACCAGTGCTTCGATTTAACAGTCTATTTTTTCAAATAAACCAGACGCAATTCTGTGTTACGAATGTGAATGAAGTCGCGTGCAATCGTGTATTTCTGCCATAATAACAGCATTAATTTTATTTTCTGTATTTTATGATGATCAATACCTACCATTGATAAGTTTATCAAATAAACAATTCAACTTACCATAGCCTTCGTGATTGAATTAATTTAATAAGTTTTTTCGAGAGTCCCTTATTGGTGTTCTTATAGTCTCTTGATTACACTTATATTTAGCTGTTTTATCGTCTTTTTACACCAGTCAATCCAATTACAGCAGAGAAAGAAAGTTGTCTCCTCTAGCACCAAAGTCGCCAGGGAAATCAGACTATTTTAACGTTTTGTTCGGCTTTTCTGTATCGCATTTGATCAATATAAGCAAACGAACCGGAAAGTAATTAAATTATGTGTATTAATTACCTTCTGTCATTGTAGGTGTTTTTTGAAAGTTTATTAGAAGTTGTTATAATTAAATAGTTCGGGAAAATGTAGAAGATTGTTATATATACATATCTAGTTTGTTAGAACAACCGTTATACATATTTACCGTTTTTAACTGCATCAAAATCCAAACTAGAGTATTAAGAAAATGAACTTAGTAATAAATTTGCTACGCTGTGTTAAAACGGCAAAAAGAAATCAAATCTTATTTTCCCACTCCGCTTAACCAACAGTAATTTGTTAAAGATAATTGAAATAGAAATTTTACAACCGCTAACTGCCAGCTAAATTGTATAATCATCGTTCTGAAATGTTAAGGCGACATTTCTAATTGACTAATTACTTTCTAATTAACCAATTCAGTAAGTTGGTTCTATGCCAACTTCAACTTTGGAGTTGTTTTTAAGAAAGATTTCACGGAACCAGAAGGGTTCCTCTAGATAAATTGAGCTTGTTAGCACGTTTGTGTCAACAAAAATCTACAAATAACTTCGATTAGGATTAAATAATTTTTCTAAGAACACGTACAGGATGTTTAAAATTTCGGGTAGAGAAGGAAGGCTTTTATCTAATAATATGTATCTATATATACTTATTTGTGTATATAAATATATATTGCTATGTATTTTTATATATAAATAAATAATCTGCATAATTATTAATATTGAAGAGTAGCCCCACGTTGGCTAAGACAAAAAGATGCCATGTATTTTTTATTTTTAATTGTATTAATAATAATATAATTTCGTTGGGCGCCAAATTTGAGTTTTCTCAAATTAAATAAACATAAATCAATATTCCAGCATCTAAATAGACTCTTAAAACTCAAGGTAATATGTCTCGTGGCTTCACTGATTTAGATAGCTATTTATGCAGCAAATATAC
>JABXWE010035932.1:0-21330 GCA_014611495.1 Limonius californicus
GTTTAGTTTTAATCTCGAACCAACTAAACGCATACACTCGAATAATATACTGTGTTAGAACCAATAGTTCTTTGGAGGGTTTCTCAGTTGCTACATATAATCTCAAAATTCTGTTTGCGGTTGTTAACCACCTCGAATGGGCCATTTTCCCTGGCTGTCTTTGAGCCAAATCGTAAGATACTTTGCCTTCTGAAATTGCTAAACACATCTCGTATAGATACTTTTGATCTGTACTTAAAATGTTCAATGTAATCTGAGGCAGTTCTACATGTATTTTTTCGAAAGTAACCACCGGCATATTTTCACATGTATCGATGGCTTTTCCAATGACACCAGAGAAGCCTTTTGGGTCTTTAGTTTTACCATCTACGTGATCCATTAAGTGACGCAGAGGTAACTCATTACAATGTAATAAACATATAAACCAATGTACTGGTTTGCCTATAGCATTCTCAAGCTGCTTTATGACACCATTCTTCATTCCCGTGTTGACCACCGTCCCATCGCATCCAACTACCGCTATTTTTTGCAAATTAGTTTCTAATGCGGTAACCAAAAAGTTTAATATACTTGTCTTAATACAGCTAGCTTTGCCTGATGTTGGAGTAACGTGTCCCAAATACTTCTCCCCTGGCTCAGAAACCAAAACAATGTGCTCTTGAGTAATGGTTTTTCTGTGATGTTTTAATCCAACTTTTTCCAGAATTAACGTCTTATCTTTTCTTCCATCAAAGTAAAGTAAAATTTTTTTCGCTCCACCCTATTGCGCATGTTTTGAGGTCTATGAACAGGCTTTCGGTGGTATAGAACACACAGAGCTCCTAGACACACTAACAAATATTAGATTAGGCACTAAAGACGGACTTATTATTTGCAATCTATGCATGTATGTATATTAACATCATACAGCCAATGTTCGAGCTGACATTGCATCAATATTTTGATTAAATTAAGAAGACAGTCAATTGGGATAGTTATGTAAATACTGAAACATAAATTTGCTCAACCTAATATTTTACTTGCTGCTTACAACAACTGTTTTGTGTCAAATACTTTCCTAATTTATATAAAAACACTTTCAAAACTCCTACAGTATAAATATCATTTACTGGATTTTATTTATATGAATGTTGATTATCCTTACAGGTAGTACAGCAACTAACATACCTTCCCCAACTCCTAAAAGTAAAATTGTCTGTAATTGTAATTTTGCGTTTTCTATTTAAGAAAATAATGAAAATATCATCCACATGAGTTTATCATCCCTTATCAACAATTTTGAAAATGTATCACTGGAGTATGCAGAAAAGCAGCTAATTTTGTAAATATGCAGAGACAGTTTCCAATAGGAGAAAGTTCAAACGAACTGTTTCGCTTACTTTTAATGTGTTAACCGCACGTAGAGGTTGGAACGGTCTATAAAACAATTTTTAATTAATTGAAAAAGCTCTCTAAGTTTTTTTGAAGATACTATATTATATAATGCATGTTTGCTTAAAAACCGGTCGCTCGATGTTAAGACAATTTAAAATTGATTAAATTCTTGAACTTCCGTATTCCATGTCCTTCTAGATTAACCCCTTTTTCTTTAATTTGGTAGATGCTACACACATAACCTCTTTGAACATCTTTCAGCAAGAAAGCTGTGCGCCTGACCTTGAGATTGCACCATTGCAATTGAAATTACATGGAATCAATAGTGATTCTCCAGTTCTCCCTGTCCTGAGCTAGTTGGATTGCATCGTGTGACCCTGTGTGTAGCAGATCTTCAACTCGATTAGACCAACGAGTTGACGATCTGCCTCTTGGCCTTTTGCCGTCAATCATAAGTTTTTCGATTGTTCCTGTTCGCCTGGAAATATGAATGAGATATTGAAGGTAAGAGCAATTGATCATTCTTAGCAACCGGATAGTGATATGTAATTCGTCCAATATCGATGTATTCGTCCTATGGTTCCGTCCACGCTACTCTGAGGACACGTCGGTATATCCACAATTCGTAGGCTTCGATGAAGGATTTGTCTGACTTCTTCAACGACCACGTTTCTGATGCGGAGGTGGCGATAGGGAGTATGAGCGTTTGTACTAGTATACGTTTTGTGTTCTTAGTGATGGCAGTGTCCCTCCAAATTTTTATAAGTTTGGTGGTTGCCGATCGCGCGATGTTTATTCTGCGTCGTACTTCACTTTCGCTCCCTCCGCCGTTCGTCGATAGAGAACCTAGATATATGTGTGTGACCATACCACCTCGATCTATTTACCACTAAGGTGTCTATAATATCCATCTGCACCCAGTTATTTTCTTATAACTGTGTTTCGCACCCTACTCTGTTTTGTAATTCCGCATCAGCTTCTCTAATAGTCCATTTCCATTGTTGTTATTCTAGAACTACATCTCTTGTTAATTTTCTATAAGTAGTTCTGAACCGTGTGTGTTGACGTTTCCCACTATTATTTTATGTACCATAATTTTTTTTGATTAAGTTATTCATTAGTCCCATAGCATAATATTCAAATTCTTAGTCAGTGTTCTTTCCTGCCCATTTTGCATTTAATCTCTTCATTACTTCTTCCATCATCTGTTATTTTGACACATAAGTTCTTTGACATTTCTATTGTTTCGTTGTGCAATTTCACATCTTCTACTGTACCACCACCGCTCAGATATTCTATTTTAGATGTAGAAGGGAAGAGAGATGAACATGTTACAACATGGGTGCCACAATTGCTAATGTTTAGTATTTTATATTCCACTTTGCAGATGACCAAGTGTTAATGGTCGAAGATACAGACGATATACATTATATATTGCTTAAACTGGAAGACGAGGAAAAAAGCCCTCGAGGACCGACTGTTGATATACATAAAAATGTTATTTATTTTTGTAAAATTTTTTAAACTATAAATGTGTTGTATTATATCATATGATTAGAGAAGCGCTGCAACTCCTCCTTAGAAACCCCCCATTCGAAATTAACGATTCCAGACACCCAATAATATTTTCAAAATTCAGCGCCTACGATAATAACACTTTTAGTAATAAAGTTTTTGAAACTATCGGTAAGAGCGAGATGGGCCGATATGATGCTGTTTCATTCGGCGGTTTTCCTGGCTTCCGTATTATTATGTCTTCGGCTACCTTCCGTACGTTCGGTACCTATTTTAATCGAAACGCTGCATTTATTACATATGTTAGTTTTTTTTCACATTCATTCATACTACCCCCAGCCCGGAAGCGCTTTTGAATTACTTCAGGGGGGTGCGGGCGTGCGTTACACACTAACCATTGATGCAACATGCACTCTAAACTTAACTAAGCGAAATGCGGTCGCCCCAGTCGGGATTCAAACAGCCCAGCCGATCGAGCACATTTCGCAGTGACCTCGATGGCAGCGCGTTTCCGCACTACTCCAACGAGGCCCTACGTATTTTAGTTAGTTTTAATATTCCTTTTCTAGATAGGTGTTTCACTGTTTTACCTGTTATAAAATCAAATCCCGGAGCTTCTTCCGGATTTAGGTTTTCTTTAATTTCTTTTGCCACTTCTCGTGGAGTGACCAATTTTATTTCTTCCGCTTCTCTTCCATCTTCCGCATACAGTGCTTCATTTTGCACTTGTCGTTCATTCGGTTGAAATATCTTTTCGAGGTGGTTTGTGAAGGCATCTGTCTTCTGTTTCTTGTTTTTTACCCAACCGTTATCAGTTCTTAGTGGTGGCACCTAGGTTATCAGTCTTTTGATTTTCTTTAGTTGCCTTCCATATCGAATAGTCAGGATCTTTGTGGTGTATCATATTTTTAAGGTACTAAGTGGCAAAACCGTTGTAGTCAGTGCGGTAAATATTAAGCAGTTAAGTAGTCATTAGAGAACTAAGAGCGGAACAATCTGTTACCTTAAAACAATAGATAGATAAGAAATGCGAACAATGTAAAACTTGATACCAAAGCTATTAGGTTCAAAAGCATAATCGCATAACGGACAGTTTAAATAAGTTTGGGAGTAAATATTAAGTAGTTTAGTAGTTATTAGGAAACTAAGATAGGCCCAATCTGTAACCTTAGAGCAATAGATAGATGTGAAATAAGAACAATGTGAAACTTTGACACCAAAGATAAAGGCTCAAATGCATAATCGCATAATGGTCTCGGTTACGTACTCAAAACCCCCATTTATGCGTAGCTTACTAACTACCTGGTTTTGCAGCAGCGGTGTCTTGCGGTATGCATTGCAAACATGCTAACGTTGTGCAACACCCCACCCGATCCCACCCTATCCATTACATTTCTACCCACCTACTGGCATGGGGTGGGCCTGGCGTAATCCAGGAGTGACCCTCGAGTCAGCTCCATGTCAGATGATGATGATGATGATGAAGTGTTCACCGATTCGTTTTTTATTTCCTGTATTTGTCAATAATAAAGCTTCTTGTTCTAAAATAATGGTTTTTGTGATTATTAGGTTTATTTACACATTTTAAAAAACTATAATATGTACTATTTCTCTTCTAATATTTCATTTACACCGCAGCTCTACTATAGTACTTTTTTTCTTTTAAACTCTTTATTGCCCAATCGTCTGAAGAAATATGTTTATTAAGTTGCCTATAGCTGAAGGTATGTAAATCTATAAAAGTATGTGCTGCTGCGGTACGTAGTAACGTTTTGAGACAATCTAACAATGAAAGCAGGAATTTGAACAACTAAGAATAATAATGAATGTCATGAACAGTACGTTAAGATTGGTGACAGCTTCTGCTTACCATAATTAGGCCAACTACGAGTAGAACTTTCACGAGACGTAATTTGTTTGTTTAAGAACAATATCTCTCTTTGCAATAGCCATAAAGCCACTGTAAAAATTACTTATTAATTTTTAAAGTTTCAGTCATCTATCAATTACTAATAAGTTACAGATCATCGAACAGTACCGAATACATACACATTTTGCGTGCTGATATCGTTCTGCATTTTACAATACTAGACATGCACACATAATTATACAAAATAAAAATAAACTTGAGTCATCTTCCTTGCGTGACCAAAGTTCTAATTATCTATAATCTACAAAAGTAGAACAACACCCCAAAAATTCACACTTAAAGGTATGTAACTTCAAGAATGGTTCCTACTTTTGGAAGTGTAAATAAAATACTAAGTTGCTTAGAACTTTCGTTGTAGATTAAATTCGGATGTGAAAAAGCCCATTCCGTGTTAATTAAAACACAATAATAGTAATTTAAATAATTTTTACGTTGGAATAATATATGAAAACATATATTCTCTCGGAAGAGCACTTCTGCAATTTGTTACGTAAAGGAAAAATAAATATATTTGTAAAATTCAAATACGTACTGGTTTAAATGCGAAGTTTTACATTAGACGTTGAAATTACTACCGCAATTTACTTCACTTCACAGCATACAATATTAATTTTCATGTAGAATATGTAGGTGTAGATTTCCATAAAGTTGCTGTTGTTGGTTATAATTAGTAAAGCAGACTGCATTAAATTTAGGTATATATGTCAAGGTTTGCTCTCTCTTTCTCTTGCTGTATCGATCGTATCCTAGTGGTGAGAAAATCACTACCAGTTAACAGGTACGTAGGACAATAATTTCGCAGAAAAAATGGTCTTCATTTTCACACGCAGGGTTTACTTTCACTGGCACTAACAAGAATTTCATTACGTCAGCCTTATTAATTTACGAATATGAAACTACAGTTAAATAAAATGTATAAAATATTTGCATCTTCTGTTTGTAGAAATAATGTAAAGCAGCCTTTTCATGAAACTTCTTCGCGGAACTTGTTTTAGTGGACACAAATTCCAACATTTAAATTGCAACTCTGTATTGCTCACAAGGTTAGTATCTGCTCCACTTAAATTGTTTTTCTCAGAAACGAAAATGTGAATATTTGGCACTCTACTGCTAAAGCC
This sequence comes from Limonius californicus, assembly GCA_014611495.1. Taxonomy (NCBI): domain Eukaryota; kingdom Metazoa; phylum Arthropoda; class Insecta; order Coleoptera; family Elateridae; genus Limonius; species Limonius californicus. The sequence goes on from JABXWE010035932.1 coordinate 5,938, forward strand.
ATATAGAAAATGTTATTTCTTCGGAGACTGTATGGCAGGAATTTTAAAAATCAACACTTTAATTTAAATTTCATAAAAACAGTAACAATCTTCACTTAACTATACGTACACGCGTTTGTAGAACCAATTTATGAAATACAGGAAGTGTATCTCTGTAGTTTCTTTGTTTTTGTGGTGTGAACTAATTACTATCTGAGAATACCGACACAAATCTGATGTATGTAGATGTACGAGTACAGTAATCATACAGGAATTTATAACAGCTGGTGCTTGTACAACGATTGATGTTTTAAAATTTGCACACAAATTTGTCATTGACTTTGGTATTTTTAAAAAAGCTGTAATTTATCCACCTCGAGTACGAGATAACTGTCTTTAGAATTGAATTCGCAGATTGTAATTCGCAGGGTGTAATTAAAACAAGATAACAAAATAGTTTTAGTTTCTTTATTCAGCCTCCTTCATTCCATCTTTGGCCTCCTCCATAATCTTCCATTGTTCCCGATTTCTTGCTGTTCGCATCTATCCCAATCCTCCGACTCTCTTAAGGTTACCTATCCAGCGCATATGCGGTCTTCCTCTCTTCCTCTTGCCGTACCAGGGTCTCCATTGATTGATTTTACTATTCCATCTGCCATCCGTTATTCCAGCTCTTGGGGGGACCACTTAGTAAGCAACAATGATAAGACCCAGCAAAGCGGATACCTTCAGGACTGGAAGACACCCTAGGTTCAGCAGCGGAAGAATTTAAATAAGGATCAAGGACGGCGACCATAGTCAAAGAAATGATTGCAGTCACTCACCAACCCGTCTGGCAAGCATGGTGAGAAGTAGTCAAAACCCCCCAAATATTGAACTATGAGCTTCCGTTTACGTGCTATACAGGGTGTAATTAAAATGCTTGTCCAAAGTTTGGGAACGAGTTCTCCACATCAAGACAAGAAAAAAGTTGAGATGAACATGGGTCCGAAAATACTTTATTACAGAGTTAACGTTTTCGTAGTTTCTCTGAAGGTTTGAGTTTTGTTTGGCTTCCTGTTGCTCACTAGTGGAAATATATTAAATTTTTGACCAACATATGACATAATACCAAGAATATAAATACCAAGTAAATAATGAGTTTACATAAATTACCTCTTTTGTAGAAAACAATGGCAATGTAAACAATACTTGACATAAAAGCAAAATTATAAACTATGAAGAGACGAAGAAGAGGGAGAAAAAACCAACTCATAAATGGGAAACGTTTAACAAGAAGAAATTATGAGGTAAACACCAAAAAGTCCAAAAAAAATCTTAGTAAAAAGAGTGGTAGAAAATGGTCATACAGTAAACGACAAGGAAAAGGGCATAGGAATGGGATGGATTTATATGCACTCAAAATAATCCAAATATCCATATACCGGATGTAGAATTGAAGAAGTTGCCGTAGAGAACCCAATATTCAATAAAATAAGTAACTGATCTCAACAATGCCGTGTTATATGAAAAATTACTTCATAATCAGTGCAGAATAGGTAGGTGCATTTTCGTGCAACTAGAATCAGCCACCTTTTCGTCGAGCTTGCTATCGTTATCGAACAATGCACTACAATCATTTCTTCATTACTTAAATGTAAAGTGCACTGTTTATTATTTGTTCTTCAGATCCTAATTCTTTATGAATTACACATTGTCCAAAAGGCAATCAACGTTATTTTGACTTCGGATTTTTATAAAGAAAATTGTTCGGGTTCTGGAGACGTTTTCCAATCGACTACATACTCCGGCGTTGTATCTCATAAACGCATGACAATGCAGTTAATAAGATTTGCATTCCCACGATAGGTCTAAAAGAAGAAAGACGATGCACCTCTCCTGTGCTTGTGTGTTTCTGAAAGACTGTGTAGAAGAAACCTTAAACAGGTCTTTCTCTCTGCCAAATCTAGATGTAAATATTGTCGAATAGTATCGTTATTGATGTTCAACTAATATACTGTCATTAGAAGAGTAATTGAACCATTTTATACCACAACTTGGGAACTCTTGAGTTCCTTATTTTATATCAAAATTTAATATTCACTCGTTGCTCCATGACGACTGACAGGAACACGATGTACGCTCTATTGTCCTACGTGGAAATTAACAGCTGTTTGATCTTGACCACGCTACTACTATTATATGCTCTTTTACTTTTGGTTAAATTTCATGTGATTATAGTGTTACAGCGTCAATCTTCTTCCGTATCTGTCATTGCAGCGTAGTATATGTTGGTAAAACTGTGCTTTAAAACTTATGCAATAAATAAATGGCGTATTCAAAACTTTACACAGGTGTTTACAAACTAATAAATAACCTATAGACGAACTATAATTTGGAATATTAAGGATACTTATGTAAAAATAGAAATAATTTTATTATTGGTTTTTTTACAGTCACAACACATTATAAAAATTGGAGCAATTACATCGATTTATTAAAATCTGTTTCCATTATTTTCTACATTATAGACTATTTTCGGTCGGAAATAATAAACTTAAGGAGCGATGTTCAATGTTACATTTAAAACAGTAATTAGCTTTTCGATTACTCTTTAATTGAGAAACGGCAGCATTCGTGACATAGAAAAACTTATTCTACATCGACAGCTATAATGCAAACATGACTGAAAAGAGAATTTTATTAGGGTTGCTGGATGCCCTGTATTCAATTTTGGCAATATTACTATGCAAAAAATAGTAACATGTAAAGGTACTTTCCTGGGAGAATATCAAGGAAAATATAGAAAGCGGAAGTCGATGGTGATCTGATCTTCACAATTAAATAAGTACTGTCAAAAAGTTGTGATCAAAATCTACTTATATACTTACTTTTTATACATTACAAACACGTCTATGATACTATTCAAAGTTATTGTGGAAGTAAAACTCTCCCGAGAATTTGAAGTAAAGAGTGAAGTACGAAAGGAGACTCACTGTGCCATACCATCAAACGCACCAGGTTGTTGCTCATATAGATGATATTATTAAGATCACAAGACGAAATGGTAGAGATTTTCCGAAAATTAAACGCAGCTATAGAAGAATTTGGCTTGAAAGTAAATAAAAGACAAACGAAGGTTGTAAGAGTAAGTGGTGGTGAAGAGACAAATTCCAAGGAGATGAAACTAAGAAGGGCTAGAAACAAGAATTCGGGTTAGTGGAAAGCTTTGAATACCTATAGGTCGCTATAACCAAAATAGGCTCTAAGAAGAAGAAAATGGAAAAAGGGTTGAGTAAAGGAAGCCGAATTGTAGGGATGTTTTCAATGTTCGTAAAAGCAAACCAGGTACAAAAAACGCTAAAATTAGAGTGTATTAAGGTGTGATACGACCAATTGTGTTATATGGCAGCGAAACATAGGCTATGGCAAGGTTTTGAGCAATGTCAAGGCATACGGGAAAGAAAAAATTCTTCAGAAATATATAAAGAAGTAAAACAAGTATAAAGGCAAAGGATTAATCGCGAATTTACTAAACACTTTTTAGGGAAGACAGTGTAGTGGCCTGAGTTAAATGAGCGCGTTTAGGGCAACTGGAAAACCTCTTCAGAATTCGAGAGAAGTGGTCACCCAATTTGGGGCCAGCTCAGCAACTTAAGATTCGCCATGCAAAATGTTCTCTGTTTAGTGTGAATATGATACCTTCTGTTTATATTTTTCAAAAGCCAGTTATGCAAATTCATTGGTTGAATTTAAATTGTAAAATGACTAGACAGATAAGAAGATTTTGCTAGGTGTTTGAGCATTTTTACATTTCTATGCCTCGATCAACGTGTTATTTTTCAGAATCAGAATAACTCCGGCTTTCTAAATACAATTTCAATTAAATGTTAGTAGCTGCATTGCTTCTTATGCCTTGATCATACCGCAAAATTAAAACATTAAACGATTAAAAATGCAGAAATATACAGAGCATTCATCATTCGAAATAGTATGTAGAACATATTTTAAATGCATAACATGCATTTTATAAACAATGCCAATCAAGTTTAATTAATGTAACTCGTGCAAAAAGGAAAGCAGACATATCATAATTAAAAAATATGTAATTTACTTAAAATCCGGGTTTCAGTTTTAAAACGCAAAAAATCGCTGAAGAGAAATGCTTTGTAATTGCCACCAATAAATAATTAAGTAGGGTAGGCATATATTTGTTGAGTTTGTAGGGTCAGCAGAAAATACATAAAATTCGTTGTAAGGTATATAAATATAACGAGCAACTTTGGAAGCAGTGTCAGTAATTATATTTATTTTTGATTATAGAAAATTAAGTATGTTGCACTCTTGAAGCAAGGATAATTATATTGTTAAATGACAAATATAAGGAATACAAAACATTCTTAAAATAAGACTATTCTATAAAATTGAAAAACATTTAAAAATATTAACCTTTTCAAGAAATTAGTTACAACACTACACAATCTGTTTTCATGGCAGTATACTAACTAGTCAAAAGCAAAACGTAACAGTTACTTAGCAAATTAATTTGTTTGCCAACAGTAATATTTTTAACACTTGCAGGGATGGATTTCGCTTCCATTAAAGGTAAAAGGTTCTGCGGTCATTCTCCAAAAACTGTGGAAGAATTATTTCTTGACGATATTCTTTACTGCTATTTGATTCATACAGCACGAATTCGAAATCACTGTTTATAGGTTACGACTAGGGCTGTGCGATTATCAGAAACGGTAACCGAAAACCTATTAGACATCATAATAGTTTAAATCCATTAATCAATAATTACCCAATTTCTATTAATGAAATGAGGCGGCCGTGGGCTAGAGGATAGCGCATTAGACTTCTACGCTGAAGGTCCTGGGTTCAATTCCCAGTATCGTAACATCAGATTTTTAATGGCCGTTCTCCCTTGCAAGGCAATAGCAAACTAGCGAGGTATTCTGCCTAGTAAATTTTCTCAGGAGTAGAAGTGTTTATATTTCCCGTGATTCGCAGCTCACGTTAAGCTGTAGGTCCTCTACGGTCCTGTCGCACTCTACGCCCGCAACACAGGCATAGGAAAGAAGATCGCTACGTGTCGTAAGAGATAAAGCACTGGCAGACGATTAATAAAATAGTCTAATAATCAAATTATACTCTAATTACACAAACCATCATTTATTTATATGTTAAAAATAATAATAATTACAATTTCAACGTTATTCATTTCGGCTTTATACGTATTTCGACAAACAAAATGTCATTTTCAAAAGCAATTATTTTTAATATTGTAAACATTTGTAGTTAGAGAAACAGCTGGATCTTGACTTCAAACTTGACTCTGATCTTCTATTCTAAAACTTTAAATAGCGGGAAAATTATGAGCTCAATTTGCTCATTCATTAAAGGTGTATTTTTTAAAGTGTGTTTGTGAATTTGAAAGGCTTCAAGGATATCCAATTTACTTTTACCATCACAGAAATGTGAAAATATTATTATATTATTTGTTGCCAATGTATAATTGTGTTCTAATAAGTATTTAGCAAAGCTGGATTTTTCTGGATGTTTGTATTTGTACGAGCGCATGTGTTCTTTGTATCTGATATCAAAATTGTCTGGCCTTTGTATACATAATTACACTGTGAACAGTTTAATTTGTAAATACCTGATTAACAAATCGTTTGATCTATCTTTTGCCTTGGCTAAGGTGTTGAAAGTGTTTTTGGTGTTTTACAAAATCATTTAAACTATTGTAAATAGAAGCATATTTAATGCATTGGCGAATTAAAAAAAGTTAAAAGTGTAATGAAACCTGTAATCGATTAATCAGATAATAGATGAATAATCGATTGATGCAAGAATTGCTTAATCGTATACCAGAATCAATTAATCAAATAATAGATTATAAAAATTATTGATATTTCGATTAATTCACTATTGATCAATTAATCAATCAATATGCCCTTTACTATGCAACTCCTAAAAATTAATTAATAATTCTTGTAATCGCGCAAGTGTTTTCTAATTTTCTTTTCACCTTATACAATTTTATATATTTTTTTTATTTTGAAACGTCTGCAAATAATATTTATAAATATCGCATATTATTATTTATACACTCGTATTTTATGAACGTGATCTGTGCAACTTGTGTAATAGAATTTAATTTTTCATCGGTTGAATAGAGTCCAACGCGTTTTTGGTCACATAATTTTGTCCAGAGCTATTACAACTCTACCATGAGTTGTTACGATGCTGGATAAAACAAGAAAAAATGGAGGTTGTGCATATGAAACCTATTCTATGTTGAAAGAAATGAATCCCAATATCCGAGAAACCCTGAAAAAACTGCGCAACCCTTCCAACCTTATCCCACTCGTCCAAGGCTGTTTCCAAAATTGCAACTCCTGAACTCTTCTGCACGCTTGCAACACTTTCATACGTCCCATCATCGACTACCGAGCCCCTCTATATACCACTATCAAATCCCATCTTCTCCATCAAATGGCAGCCTGCGAAAGGCAAATCGTCCGTCGCATTTTCCGTCTACACCGGTAACATCCCAGTATCCAAGTCTACATCAACACTGAAATCAGTTCAATTAACGATCGCCTCGCCGAATTTCAATACATTAAAATACATCTCGCGCACCTCTTCCATAGCATTCCCATCCCTAGAAATCGTTCAAACTTCTCACAAACCCCTAAACCGCAATTTCGACTTTCTGAATCGCATTCCCGGAAAACCCCGGAGAAAGCTCAAACGCCCCCCGACTGCTCTCCTTTCATTTCTATTCTCTGATCTCCCAGATAACCTTATTCCCCTTATGGAAGAAACTCCACTAAGAATGAGGTGAACACATACTACGCTATCCTAATTTCTAATTTCAGATAACTCGCAATATCAGATCCCGAAGCAACGAAAACGGAATCCAACATACCAAGAACCAAGAACTAGCGCTCGTCAACTAACCACCCTGCTGTAATCCACCAGGACATCATGGACCCAAAGGAAGAAAAGAAGATCCAGAGCGGAGAGGCCAAAAGCCTACAACGGTCCACCCAGATATCATAATCAGTTTAAGAAAAATTAAATGTAATATTATATTAAGTTAACTGAATACACGTATTTGTAACCATATCTTGAAAGAAAAACGAAAAGGTAACAGCGTTTTACATTTTGGGGTAGTGCTGTGGGATTACTAAAATATGCAGAGGTATACGAGGATCTTTGGATAAGTTCTCGGAAAGAAGTATGGAACAGCGGTGTTTCCCAAGGAGTGGTTCGCGCCCCCTGGGGGGTCGCGATGTAGGGTTAGGGGGTTTGCGACAGGATTTCCAAAATACAACAAAATGCCTTTAATTACATTTATTTCTATCGTTCACAAAGTAAACAAAAATAAATCCAACTTAAAATATTAAAATTTTTAATAAATGCAAGAACGTAAACAAACTGTAAACCTAAAACCAAGTTGCACAGTAAAAACATTTACGTATTTTCAAGTTCGAGGCGATTTCTTACTTTTGTTTTGAAGGCAGTCAAAGACGAGAAACTTAATTCCCACAAATATGATATATATGAATAGCTTCAAACACGTTATAGCTTTGATCGTAAGCTCGGGGTATTCTTGCATTATTTTCGTCCAAAATTGATCTACGCTCTGGGAAGAGAAGTCTAGTTTCAAAATTCCATCACACGATATTTAAATAGGTTTTTCTTTCATGTTTGTCGAAATTTCAGCTAGTTTAACAGAATTGTGTAAAAACGGATTGAGTATCCATCTGTGATTGTCATTACTGTTTCGTATTTATTTGGGTAAATAGTCAATGAGCTGTTGTTTTAAATTGTACAAACTAACATGCATATCCGAAAACATGTGCTCTGAACTTCTTCAACGCACTGGAATGAATCTAGCTTCTTTTTTCCAATTGAAGTCGACCAGAAATAAAGTTTCTTCATAAATCCGTTAATTTTGTCCGTGGCTGTTATTATGTTAATATCACGGCCATGCAAAATGCTATTCAGAGTGTTTAAGTGCTCAAAAATATCAGCAAGGAAAGCCAACCCCTCAAAAGCTATCTTACTTCGGTGTGATACAGAAGGTTTTCGTGTAAGGAACTCATGTCTTCATAAATTGTTCGAAAAATACGAGTCTGCAATGCTTTTCCCATGATAGAATTTACCAGTTTAATAACATTTTTCTAAATACAATCCATTTCAGAAGGTAAAGATGTAAGAGCTTCTCGATATAAAAAACACTGCTGCATTTGGTATTATCTCTTTCAACCTGACAATAAGACCAGTTCGATGTCCTGTCAGAGTCTTGGCGCCATCGGTGCATATAGTAAAACATTTTGACCAGTAGATCTCGTACTGATTAGTACTTTACATGAAAGTGTCTTCTTCTTCTTCTTCTTCTTCATTTTGATAGGCATTTATGCCTGTGTCATAACCAGTTGTTGGACTTATACGATATCTCTCCATCTTCTTTGGGGTCTGCCAATACTTCTTCTTCCTTGGGGGATTTATCTCTTGCCACTCTCACAATTCTATCTTGTACTTTGGTTTCTTTTCGTAGGAATTGGTTATACCATATTGTTCCGTTTAGACAGCCCGCTATTCTATTTGCTTTTGTTATTTGTTCCTGTACTTCGTTTAGGGTATTTCCTTGACTTGTTATTTCCACTCCTAGGTATTTTATTTTCATCACCTGTTCTATTATGTAGTCATTTAAAACTGGCTTACATCTTATTGGATCTTTTGCTACCACCATTGTTTTGGTTTTATCTTTGGAGATTGCCATATTATATTTCTCACATGATCTGTTAAATTCGACTAGGAGCCTCTGTAAGTCATTTTCAGTTCCTGCAACTAAAACAGCGTCGTCCGCGTAACATATTATTTTCAATTGCCTGTCGCCCATTCTGTATCCCCTTTGATTTTCTAGACTTTCGATTATTTCGTCCGTTATATTGTTGAAGAGTACTGGGCTCAGTGAGTCTCCCTGTCTTACGCCTTTCTTAACCGGGATTGGATCACTTATTTCACAATTTGTTCTTACTCTTACACGATTCTGCTTGTATATATTTTTTATAACGTTGATGAGGTTGGGGGATACTTGCCTTTTATATAATAATTCACATATGTCATGCAGCTGAATGCGATCGAAGGCTTTCTGGAGGTCTACAAAGCAGAGGAAGGCCGATACATTAAATTCCAGTGCATTTTCTACTACTTGTTTGATTATGAAAACTGCATCCGTACAGGATCTGCCTCTTTGGAAGCCTTGTTGTTCTTTTGCCAGGGTAATATTATCATTTAGTCTATTAGATATTATTTTTGTAGTTAATTTTAACGTGGTGTTAAGCAGATTGATTCTCCTATAATTTTCCGGTTTCTTTTTATCGCCTTTTTTAAACAGTGTGATTAAGATATTTGTTTTCCAATCGCCTGGTGTTTTTTCTTCCTTAAATATTTTTTGGAGTAATTTGGTTAGTTGTTCTATTATTGCAGGGCTTCCATACTTTATTAACTCATTTGTTATTCCATCTTCTCCTGTAGATTTACTGTTTTTTTTTAGTTTCTTAACCGTTTCTTCAACTTCTTCTTTTGTTATTTCAATTTTTGTGTCACTTACTATGTTTGGAGGGTTTGCTTCGATCTGTTCATTGTCATTTTTAAATAGTTCAGTAAAATATTGTACCCACTCTTCTCTATTAATTTTTGCCTCTATTAGTTCCTTCGTTTCGATTCTCTGACTTCTTATCAATCTCCACAAATGGTTTTGCAGGCCGTAGAAGTCACGTTCCATGCTTTTAGAAAACGTTTCCCAGTAATCTCTTTTTATCCTCCTTATATTAGCGTTTGTTTCATTTCTTATGATTTTGTATTCTTCGTATGACTCCGGTGTTTGTTGTGATCCATATTTCATGTACGCTTTTCTCTTTGTTTGTGCTAATTCTTTAACTTCGAACCAGAACCAGGGTGTTTTGTGTTTTACGTCCTTCCTGATTCGGTTTACCCTGACTGTGCCTAACGCCTCCGCGGCTGCTTCTGTCATCTTTTCTTTTAGTTTTATCGAACTCTCGTCAATGCTTTCGTCCTCGACAACGTCATTTTTAGAGATTTTTGTGTTAGTCTGCTCTTGTATAGTTGCTTTATCGAGTCGTTGTATATCGAGTTAATGTTTAGTTTGGTTTCGTATATAGGTTCGCTTTTTGTTTTTGATTTTTTCACCTTTACTCTTAATTTACCTAGTACTAAACTATGTTCACTTCCTACGTCTGCGGAGTTTAGGCATCGTATATCTATCTATTTGTAATGATGTAATCGATTACTGATTTTTGTCCTCTTGTGTTTTGAAAGTTGTATTTATGCTGCTCTTTGTGGTCAAAAAAGGTATTGTTCATTCGGAGTTCATTGGTTGCACAGAACTGTATCATTCTTTCTCCGTTGTCGTTCGTTGTAATTTCATTGTATCTTTGTTTCACCCCCATAATAACATCATCTCCAATTCGTGCATTGAAGTCACCCATAATTATGGTCGCTTCGTTCTGTGGTATTGACTCTATAGTCCTTTGCAGCTCACCATAAAAATGAAAGTGTCGAATACACATTTTTCGGAGATATTGACCTCTAATAGAATATATATATATATATATATATATATATATAACGGAGTTTTTACGGTTGTTGCCGCCTCTCCGTCCTCTGTTTCCACCTATTATTTTAAAAGAATACAAAATAAAATATCTTCTGTATACCATGTTCAGTATTGTACCTTACAAAAGCTGTGAATTGGGCACAGTTAGAAATATCCACGGATTCGTTCATCTGTAATGAGAAGTACGGGCACTTAATATTATCAACAACTTGTGGGCGAATATCTTCTACATGTCACGTCTTTGGATAGTATTATTAGAGAGGGGTATTGTTGTCAGCTCGCCAGCCATTATTTACACCATTTCAACAGCTGCTGATAAAATCAGATCTTCAGCAATTTTATGTGGCTTACTGTTTTTGCAATGCAAAATGCAACTCGATAACTTGTAGTAGTGCTTTTTCATCAGTGGTTGCTGATGTAAAAGTGGCTTGCTCCCTGTGGAAGGAGTTTAGCTTTTCTTGTCTGTCTGCATGTTTGCCATTTAAATGTCGAAATAGCTTTGGCGGTTTCATATTTTCTTTTGACAACACTTCTCGACAATGTACGCACGGGGTTTCTGGGAAATAATAGTAAATCCATATTTGAGATAATCATCGCTCTACAATATATTTTTCTTTGCATTCTTGTCACTGCCAGAGGCGGAAGGTTCTAATGACCGTTTAAAAAATTTACCCATCTTGACAAAACTAGTATAGCTCGTATTTAACGTTAAATGTTTGTTATTGATTCATTCCGCCCAAGATATAGCCAGTAGTACCGCACACAGTTTTAAAATGATGACTAATCTAATCGCGTTCCGCTGCTTATATAAAGCAAAATGGATTTTCAATATTATTCCAGTGCCATCAATTTGGGAACCACTGGGTTACAGAAATAGTCTACTATTGCGTAAAACTATTTGGAAATCTATACAATGTCGAGACATTGTGTGTGCTTATTTTTGAAGCGCCTGTAGATACAATTAATGAATCTCACAGTTACTGGTACTACATTTTATACACGTAATCAGTGCAGCGTGTTTAATTAAAATTCATTTTTATCTGTTAAATATTTCTTTGCCACTTTTCCATTCTTGTGGTTTAGAACCTACGCAAATGGAAACAACCTCCGGTTGCCAAAATGCCTTTCAGTCGATTATTTTCACGGTTTTCCTGGAGGCGACGTTGTACGAGGATACTTGGAAAAGTTGTAGACAAACTGTAGATGGCATTAGTAATTTATTACAGCCTAAGACAGTAGATTTAATAACGTACCACCGCGAATCTAGATTGTTAAAAATTATAAGTTATGGTGGTGCAAATTATTCTTTCGTTCACTAAGAGCAACATCATTCTGTAGAATTATTGATCAAATGCAGTTGTTAAATTAGCATTCTAGCGTAGACGAGGAAACTACTCTGGAAAATGCACGTTCGTAGTACCCTGTGGTAGTTTCACGTTGCTTTCTACAAACGACCGTCTTGTAATAGAGGTGTATAATGTATGTCTTGCTACTGTCTGCAGTTGCCGAGTCCACTTCACAGCAGGGCCTCTAACGGATATTATTATTTTCAACGTGAAATAGTGTCAGTGTTTTATCAGATTTATTGGCTTTAATTACTGCTAAGAGCTGTTTCATCTCTTATATAAACAGCTGTAAACTATCAACTCATTCTGTCAAGTAGTTTCGTGGTCAATTTTTTGAAATTAAAATGCCTGTATGTTTGGAATCGAAAAAATGGAATACCTTAAATATTTTGTCGAAAAAGGTACATCGACGACGGAACTTCATTCCTATCTGAAAAATACTTAAGGGCCGTGCTTATGCATTCCCAACTGCATCTAAGTAGAATACTGAGTTGTGAAATCCTGGGAGATGACCCTCGCAAGAATACAAGAAATAATTGTAAAAATGCTTCATACGGTTTAGAAATCGTATATTACGAGTGTCTGAAATTGTTTAGGTTATAGACTTCTCAGATAATCATGCACTTCGCATGTTAGATGCCACATTTACAGAAACCAAATCGATTAAACTATTTCAAGAATACAACTTAGTTTCTGCATTGTTTTGTAACTACAGATACAACTTGGACCCGCCACTATAAACTGGAAATAGACAACAGTCAAAATCATAGACATCTCGCGATTCTCCATTAAAGTATAATTTACTGTTACGTCCATCTTTTACATCTACTATCACCATTTTATCATTGACAGCGTTTTCGGCCCACTGCTGGGCATCGGCTTCTTTTCTGTCGCGTGTTCCTCCTCCGTGCTAAGGTATAAACACGGGGGATCTACAGTTTAACGTCTAATCCGAACGACAGAAATTCCAGGGACGGTTTTTAGTATTAAGATCCCACGGTTACAAGCCGGATTGGGAAATTGTGTTTGGTGGGTTGCAAACAATATTTTTATAAATCTGTATAGTACTATTAGGTAATAGGTTTCGAACCCAAGCCAGAATCGACGTTAGGCTCAGAAAGCGAGCGCTGTACCAACGGAGCTACCACCACACTACACATCTACCATAGCTCCACCGATCTTTTATCTAATCCCGCAGGTGCAGAAATCCCTTAGGGGAAACAATTATCAGTAAAATGAAAATGTTACACAAGTTGAAGAATATATTGCTTGAGAAAACGATGTTACATTATCGCTTTGAAGCATTGAGGCCCCAAGTGAATTGCTATTGAGAGACATTATATTGAAAAATAATTTCAAAACAATTCTTGCATAAATAAAGTTACATGTCAAGTGACAAGTAATAAAAAGCACTTAAAATGTCCTTAAATATTAATTAACTACAGTATACTAAAAGAAAAAAAAAAGTCCAAGAAGAAGAAGAAACTTATTCAAAATAAATTACATGAGTGTATTATAAATACAATATTTTAAATACGTACCTATATATTTTGCCTACTATTTAGTATGTGTAAAATACCACTAAACTATTCGGTTTAAATTTGTCGGGGTAGGGGTAGGGGATACCCTGCATACCGGTTTGTTTGAAGTTTCAGGTGATACAGTACCAAAATAAATAATATCATAGGACACCCATTTGAGCGAACAAGCCATAACAATATCAGCTTGTGAGACATACCCACAATCTAGTGTACACATTTCACCACAAAAAGCTCATAAATGGAAATGGGAAATAATAAAGATAAGCTATCTGCAACAGCTCCACGGCGATTTGCTGTAGCCACAGCTACTCCTACTAACCTTAAACGCTAGCGAAAGCAAAACAACCTCCTTATGCTCACGCTCAACAGCTATAAGTCGGAGACGTCTTTACCTAATTTACCAAAGCATGGTAATAATTTTCATACCTGCAAGTACCTGAAAAAAGAGCAGGTGTATCAGGGGGGGCAAGAGGCAGTTGTAGGAAGACCGCTACACTGTCCCAGTAACCCACTTGGAGTGCTCCGGTGGCCGACAGACCAGCATGTCTTCAGTCACCTACCGGCTCCTCACCGATAGCTTCTTTACCATTGCGTACCTGTCGGTTACCCTTAGACACGCGCACCTCCTGTTAACGAAACCCTACACGTGTAATTAAGTTCATGGCCGTGGATTCTGTTTAGATAGCTAAATCAAGAGATAGGGGATGCTCTTCGCAACATTCATGTACTAATTGAACCGATGTTAGTTAATCAATAATAACGGCTAAGTAGGACATCCATACATAATGCAGTTCTAGTTTAAACATCAAAATCAGAACGATAATTAGATTAATTACCAAGTAAATTAGGTGAAACCCCGAACAGAAGTTCATAGACGTTTAAAACCCCAGTGTGTTAATTTTGAATCAAAATCACTCGAGTTGCAACCTCCTCCAACATAAAAGATAACTCGGAGTTAAGACTCTCACAGTTACACGATGAAAGTGTTGTTCACAAGTGCTTTTACGTAAAAGATTGCAATACCTGAAAAAGACATATTTAATTAAAATGTTTAAAATTAAATTTAACTTTTTTGTGAGTCTGTATTTGCTTCAGACTATCACAGCAGTGGAAATTGCAACTTCCAGTCGGCGAATCAACAACACTAGAGGTAAAATATTTTTAAATGTTTTTCTTTCAGAAACATATTTTTGTTGATTTAATAATGAAAATGAAAAAGCTCTTTAGGTTTTACTGTTTGGACTATTATATTAATTAAGGATGGTGGATGTGCGTATTTAGAGTTATTAGATGTATTTTCCTCTACTAAATACGAAGTAAAACCGGATCAGAATATAAAAATTCTATTTACAGTTCTGTTCCAGATCAGCAACATATTTTGGAAATGATATGTTATTAGTACAAACACTCACATTTGAATGTTAATTACTTGATACAAGTTGGTGTTGTTCTTATATGATCTAACTTTTGAATCTACAGGCAACACTTTATATTTATTACACAACAGAATTTCAAGCACATCGTAAATAACAATTAGCACAGCACAAAATAGACAAGTTTAGAGCTTAACATTACAGTATGAACTTTAACACAGAAGCCAGAAACTGACTCTTAAACAATATGAACTAAACTTTTGTACAACTTCGCTTCAGATATTAAAAATTCAGGCCACTATTTATACTAGCATTTTACATAAATCACTAAAGGTAATTCAAAAAGTAAAAAGTAATTAAATTGTATAGGAAAATTATCCAGAAATAAGGTTTCACGAAGTTAAGAGTCTTCAAGAGGATTAACTTAAGCCAGTAGAAAAGTTGCAATTTTAAAATTTTTGTACTTATGTTTGTTTAGTTGATATTGTTTACTTGTATTTATTTAAAGATCACTC
>JABXWE010035933.1:0-25319 GCA_014611495.1 Limonius californicus
GAGAGAGAGAGAGATAGAGATAGAGAGAGAGGGGTCCGGCACCTCTCGTGTTTGTAAAATACAAACAAAACAACACAGGTAAATATGGTTATTGCTTGTGGAAGAAAACAATCCTAAGAAAAAAATTAATAACATAAACCAAAATCATGATTAACATAAACGATGATTAATTTCTTATGTAAACTCAAGTTTCCCTTAGTCTGCATGTACGTCATCAGTTATTTAGTAACGTCACACCTTACTACGTTTATAAAGCGAAAAATTAATGTATGCAACCAAAAATCTTAAACTGTATGTCACGCACAACACGAACTCGTTTTCAGAGCGCCATCTGAACATAAAAAAACAGGGTGCGAACGCAAAGCAAACGAAATCCCTAGTTTTTATGTAGTTTAGAATTTTATATAGAAACTATGAAATATCAGAAATTAAAATCATAACTGTTACAACTACGTTACAAGACCTTACAAGTAAACATGATTTTACTCCGTAATTTAACAAAAAAAAGAATTTCTTAGTTTTTTAGGATTGGTACTATCAATACTAAATAACAAGTAATTGATGACGTGCATGCAGACTAAGAGTAACTTCACTATAGTCTTATACGCACTACCCTTTCTTCGTGAAAGTGATAAACAACACCCGAATGATACCAGTATCCGTGATTCCAATAAGCGGCGTGCACTATACAATTTAACTATACAATATAACACCCTGCATATTTAGTTTTTAAAAATGGCTGGAGTATGCAACTTTGAAATTATCGTAATTGAACCTTCTTTCTTAAAATGAGTTTTTTTAAATATTCTTTTCTCCGAGAAGATAACCTTTGCTTTTTGTATAGTATTTGAAATTATAAAACAATTGATTATCTTATAGTGTTAAAGAAATGGCGGGAATTTCCAATTTGGTTCCTTCCTTTAAACGAGTATTTTTAGAAAATTCCTTCCTATGACAAGATAACCTTCATGTTTTTTTTGTAGTGTTTGAATTAAAATACAACTAAATATCAAGTGTTAAGAAATGGCAGGAAATTCCAGTTTGTTTCCTTCTTAAGACGAGTCTTATAATATAACTTTTTTTCCCTCATTCATTTATACTACCGTTCCCCCCCGCACCCGGAACCGCTTTCGCATTACTGCAGAGAGGTGCGGGCGTCCCTTACACACTAACCATTCATGCAACATGCACCCTAAACTTAACTAACCGAATTTTTATTTTTTATTCGAAACCATAGCGGAACGACTACAATTCGTGTGGCCTCGAGTGGCAACGCGTTGTCGCGCTAGACCACCGAGGCCCCTCTCATAATATAACTATTATTTTTTGTATCGTAAATAAAAATAAGATTATAAATTTAATTTTGTAGAAATCTCAAAATTGAAAAATGGAATTTTGAATAAAAGTTTGCTCAAAGCCACGATCTTTATAACGGATATTGTTCGTGTTTTTTTTTTGTTCCATTTAACATCAATATCATGTCAAAGAAAGAATTGAACAGGTAGTTTAAGCAAAAGAGAGTGTTTGTCACTTTTAAATTAAGTTGCAATTACAATTTTCTGGCAAAATTAGTATTTTTGAACCTTCATAGTGTGTGAACTATTTTTGTTTAATATTTATAGTCAAAAGTATTGGTTTGAACTAATTGTGGGGATTTTTAAATGTACTTTGATATAAAAACTTTGCTTATTAAAACGAATGTTTGAAACACTTTCCATGAATGTATTTTTAAGCCTTTCTGTGAATATCTTACTATCATCGGATTCTTTCATATTTTAAGGGAAAAATTCAATAAATTGTGCCGCGTTACATTAATCGATTACGTACCTATTACGCAAAAAGCTTTCCTTAAATGCTTGTAGTTTTATCCGTTTAATATTATGATAAATAAATATACAATTGAACGCGGAGGGAAATGTAAATTACTAAATTGAGTTTAAATTAAAATTTGACTTTAAAACTAGTACATACACATTTTTCTCCTTCGTAAACGTGTGTCATTTTTGCTTAACCCTTATAATACCAAGCAAATACATCCCAGTGCCAGTTTTTTGATAATATTCTTGACAAGAAGAAATGTTGTCACTTCTGGGGTCTCAAGTAATTGTAGGTTTTAGTTTACTGAACGCTGCCTACATAGTATTTCACGGGAAATAGTTTTTGGAACAAAAATATTTGAGATATTACACTCTAGGCCGCGCCTGAACCCCATTTTGGCATAGGACACTTGCTTTCCGGTCTTCTTCTGTGATGTCCCCGTAAATTTGAGTAATTTTCCTGTGAGTTATGGGAATACTCCACATATTTTTTGTGTTAGAAGCCAGTAGTGTCCTAAACATCATATACGTTAGCATTGTACTTCATTGTTAATGTAAATTGGTGCTCAAAATGAGTGTTTTGCGTTTTCGATATGAGAACAATCTCACAGAAACAGAAATCTTGATGTTACTTGAATATGATGATCTAGAATCAGACGAATATGAGGCAAGTGATATAGAAGATGAAGACTATATATCTGATGAGAAATAAGTTGATGATTAAATGCGGGCAAATGATGATGATGCGGATATAGAGCCCTGCAAGGTGACCAAGCGAACGCGTCTGATGATAATCCCTGTTACACTGCCAAAGATGTCTTTGGTCTAAGTTACTACGTTCACCAAAATATACTTACCATTGCTCCATGTAACAGTTTGCAATATCCAACATCATAGGAGTAGAGAGCAGCATAAAGAATAGATGCAAGAAGGTTTCTCCTTGAGTTAGACAAATGTTTATCCAAAGAAAACATAATGTTTCGTTACAAAAACACTAATGGTTTGAGGGCGAATATAAAGGAATGTAAGTTGAAGGTTTACTCTGAAATTGAAAAAGAAGGAACAACGAAGACAAAGCCAGGGCGAATGTTATCTCTGTAGGAGAGTGAAAGACAGGAAGTTAAGATAATGTTGTGTAGAATGTAACCAGTTTGTATGCCTAGAACATTCCCAAAAGAAAATATTGTGCCTAACATGCAAAACTAGAAAATAATTATATAGGTATATATAGTTTAGCGCTTTAGGACATCAAGGTCTCTGGCTTCTTTGCCCTTATGGGCTTGTACTTTCTATCTGTCCCACTATCTTCTTCCATAACTTCCTGTCCTGGGCCTTACGTCTCCATTCTTTTACTCCAGCCTCGCTCAAATCCTCTTCCACCGTTTCTTCTTTGGTCTGCCTCTTTTTCTCTTCCCTCCTTTAATTAGCAAAACTTTTTTTGGATTGTGCTCAAATGCATTCTTTCTAGATGTCCCAGCCATCACACTCTTTGGGCCTTAATTCTTCTCGTTATTGTTGGTTTCTCGTAAATTTCCATAATTTCTTTATTTGGTCTTCGCCTTCAGTCCCCCCCATCCTCTTTGATTCGTCTATAAATACTTCTCAGCATCTACGTCTCCCAAGCTTCCAATTTCTGTATCTCCCGCTTATTCATAACCCAAATTTCCGAACTGTATAGCAGTGGCGGTTCGTGAGTTAAGAAAGAGGGTGGGCATAAGAAAAAACTTACCTATTTTTGTACATAAAATCCATTCTCCTATTTTCCATGCTGGTAAAGACGTCTATGACTTTGTTGTCAAAATCCGGGATAGACTGGACGAACTTCTTTTCTATTGATAGGACCGCCAATGCGCTCAGTCGATCTTTTTGCACACAATTAACTTCCATCATTGAAAAAACGTCAGTTTCGTCTTTGAATTCAAACGCGCGATTGCGCGAAAACAGCGCCACAAAGTCCAAATTCAAACGTTGACTGCAAATAGGGAACACTTCGCTCGGCGCCCAATTCGCCTGGTATATCGCGTATAGCGAAGATAACCGATAGGCAACCGAATCACCTCTACATAGGTACAAATCAGAGCGTTCCCCGGAAAATAGTTTTGAGCCTGCTAGCCGCGCTTGTGGTGCGGAAGGAAAATTTGATACCATCGTTAAAATAATGAAATTAAAATAATGCACTGAATTACATGCGAATTTCTTTCTGTGTTTATCTTGGTGGTTGGGTGGGCACGTGCCCTTGTGCTCTTTAGTATAAACCGCCACTGCTGTATAGAACGGTGGGGCATATTACTGTTCTATACAGCCTTACTTTGGCTGCCAGAGAAACATGTTTGGATTTTAATAATTCCTTGAGTACTACGGCCGCCTTACTTCCTTTTCCTATTCTCTTATCTATTTCTATTGTTTCTTCATTTTTGTTAGTTACTGTCACTCCTGAGTATTCGAATTGTCTTACTTCTTCGAAGCTATAAGTTTTTCCTTCTGTCACGATAATTTGGAAATTTGCTCCCTCCCTTACTTCTTGTCCACTTATCATCTTCATATAATTTGTTTTTTTCAGTATTCACCTGCAGCTCATATTCACCTGCCTTACTTTCCAAACCTTTAAAGGCCCTTTCTAACTCCTCTACTGATCTGCTGATTAGAGCCAAATCGTCCGCAATGGTAATGCATTGGTGCCTATTCTGATATATGACCCCCGCAGTTTTAGTGTTACTTCCCCTCATTATGGCCTCGAGCACCAAGTTAATCAGTGTAGTGGAAAGCGGGTCCCCTAGCCGCAGCCCCAGTTCCATCTCAAACTCCCTCGAAAGGATCCCCCCACAACTACTCTACTTTTCGTATTTTCTAGTGTCATACGAACCAGTTGAATTATTTTCTCTAGTATCTTATATACTCTCATTGCGTCGTATATTTTTCCTCTTATGATCCTGTCATATACTTGTCTGACATCGATAAACAATATGTGCAGTGGTAAGCCCTGGTCATAACTTGTAGCTAATATTTGTTTTAGCACAAAAATCTGGTCAGTTGTGGATCGCCCTTCTCTGAAACCCCCTTGGTATACTCCTCTATTCTGCTTCTTATAATCTTCGCTAGGATTTTATATGTTATGTCCAATAACGCATTTCCTCTAAAATTACTACGCAGCGTACTATCCCCTTTTTATGTATGGGGCATATAACCGATTTCCTCCACCTGCTTGGCATCCTTTCTTCCTTCCATACCTCTTTTATCAAGTTTGTTATTCATCTCAGTAGTACTGTTCCCCCCGCTTTCAAGAATTCTACCGGTATGCCAATTCCCCCGGGCTTTTATTTCTTGCTAATTTTGTCACTATTTCTGTTTGTTCTTCTTCCTTTCTTGTCCCTAATAATTTTTCAAAGTATTGCGCCTACATCTCGATTTTTTCTCTTGTCTCGCCTACCAACTCTCCTCGGTCATTCCTACAGTATCCCCTTGTCGCCACCTTCCTTTGTTTATTCCTTTTTGTCTCTTGGTAAAAGTTCCTAATCTCTTTGTTTTTATAGTGCTCTTCCACTGCTTTCAGCTTGTTATCTTGTGCCTCTCTTTTTTTCTTTCGACACATATTCTTTGCTTCTGCTCTTTTTTCCTTATAGATTCTTCTACTAACCTACGTTTTCTCTTTGAGCATAATTATCCTAGCTTTACTTCTCTCCTCACAACTTTTTTTACAGTCGCTATCTTACCAATCTTCCCTAGCTGCTCTTTTTGGTTTCTTCAGCAGTCGCTTTGCCGTCTCATCCAACGTTTTTTCGATTATTCCCCATCTGTTCTCTATCCCCTGCACCGGGGGTTCCTCCTATAACCTCTTTGTAACTTCTTTTTCGAAAATATCTTTCACCCCCACGATCTCGATTTATATTAACCATTCTTTAAATTCGTTAAACGGTTAAAGGTAACTACTTATAAATTTTATTTATTTAACTACAATCTATCTGAGTAAAATTTGTAACAAAATATTAAATTGTTTTAGAATATGTCATTAATCAATGGGGTGCAAATGCACCCCGCTTGCTATCACACTTAAAAAAAAAAGCTTTGTATTATAAGGGGGTATTTACTAATTAACTGAATTTTAAAATGAGGGGTTTTCTGTATATTTTAAAGTGTCACATAAACGTAAAAATTTTTGTGTTTAAAGTTTTTATTATTTCGTGTACTGTCTATCTAAGTTAATACGATCCAAAATAAAATTCTCATGATTCAAACGTCATTAGTACAGCAAACGCCTTTGATCAGCAAGTACTTAAATCTAGGCACTGGTCAACAAGTGATTATCAGAAGCGGTGATATCATTAGTGAGATAATTCAGATCCGTTCTATTTATTCCCTCTAACTTATCGCATTTGGATGCAAAATTTTCATGAGTCACAGTTACGTCAAGCCAAAAATAATTTCCACTTTTGATGTATTTTTAGCATTTGTGTTCGGCTGTTTCGCTCATTATGATATTTAAACGGGCATTAAGTTACTTCGCAGCCAAACGTTTTTATTGGCGAGGTTTTTGCCGAAAGGTCAAGACTACGGATATCGTTTATCTGCATCCAGATTTTTTTTGATAACTCTCTAGGCAGAAGTTGAACAAGTCGGGTTTGTGACAGAGTTGTTTTGGTCCTAATTGTGGTCATAATTACTCGTGATAAACGCATTAATTTTTATCGCCTTGGGTCACGCGGGTCAGGAAATAAGCACATCGCTGCATTCCATTCCGTTCCATCACATTTATTTTTTTTCGTAGGAAGAATGAAACTGGTCTCTTTCAAGAAGTCTTCCCATAAATAGAAAAGCCGTCAGAGTAGTATTTAGAGAAATATACATGAGCATTCATAAATAAATAGCAAAAAAGTTTATTTGAATTCGAATGCAAAAATGGAAGCTTGCAGTTACACTATTTTTTTGGGTTTTAATACTTTGTGAAATACAAATGGTACTGTAACACTATAACGAAATATGTTTAGATCTATGTAAAAATTTGTATTGCTTACAAGTCTCAAAGTTACCCTTATACTTTGACTCGTAAATGAATTGAATGAATTTTTATATTTTTTCTATAGACAGAAACAGAAAAATAGAAGCATGTACAAATTATTTAAAGAAATGATACACAAACCCTCTTCCTTCTTATAAAAGGCCTCTGGTAAAGTACTACCATTATTTTAAGGCCGAATCTTTAAGCCTTTGACTTAGGGATTATCTGTAATTGATAGGGGACACTCAGGTAGAACGAGCCAACATATTCACGTATATTTTAAAATATTTACAAAATTTTGCATATACAAATTCATGAATAACATCTCGTATAGTTTCTCTTGTTGCCACATCAATTTTCTTAAGGGTTAGTAGGTTAGTTTAGATTAGGTTAGGTATGACTAGAATTATATAAAATTACAGGGTAATTAAAATTACATAACGCTTGAATTGAATAGCCAGGTTAGGTTAGGTTACTTACAGGTTTTGTTTGATTACATCCAAATGTCTCCTAGTTTATGTAGAAATATATAATTATATAATTCATGCAATAAATACCCATTTCCTGTTAATGTTTGTCGTTAGGTTAGGTTCCTGTTAGGTTACAATTTAGCTTTAAAGAAATCAATCGGTAAGCAAAGAAAGTAAAATCATGCCATTAACCATTGACGTTATAATGAATGGACAGAGCGAACCGTATACTGTATACTGGCTAACAGTGATCCACAGCAAAGAGAGAAATAGTTGTAATCCATGCCGTTAAAGCGCAACAAAGACGGAACGAATTGTACCACGTGACTGTGGGCAGAAACTTACCCGGCGCTCATTGCTTAGTATGTGAATATGCCGTATCATTTTAAATCGTAGGGTTTATATTGAAAATTCTGTTATTATTTTTATTTAATACTTCTAAGTAACATAATATAGCGATAAACCGATAACATACAATAATATAAATACCTTAACACAGGACACATGTGGTTACGTATAGGAAACCACGTAGAGTAGTAAGTCTTACAGATGTTTCTACTTTTTAAATTTTGATCTGCAAATTTGTTTGCATTTGTTTTAGGCAAACCTTAAAATTAATTTTAATGTCAAATTTTAAAATTTGTTTTTTAAATTATTTATTAATAACATACACATTTTTAATACTGAGTGTTAATAGTGCCTTCGGATTTAATTCCTGCCGTTTCTTAGCAATCTGCAAATCCTAAAAGAGTGCATGTAATTATTCAAATACACCATTAGTAATTTTAGTAATTTTATTGGTTTTTAAATAATATCGGTTTTGAATATTTATGTCTAATTCTGTTTTTCTGTTCATTCAAACTTTGTGTTCGGTGATGCAATCTAACATTAAAATAGGCTTTTAAAATTAATTTAACAAGTTGCACAATGTGATTTTCAAGCGGATCCTGATCCAATACATGATTTTCTAATACTGTAAAAATACTATCAGCTTTTATAATAATTATTTTTTGTGCCTTAACAATTAAAATATTCAAAATATTGTTCTGATGAAAATTTGATGTTGTAGACCGGAACACATTTTCTGCTGCTTTACAAATCGTTAGGCAGTCGTTATTATAATCTAACATTGCATATGAAATGATGGGCCACCCTTTTTATAACGATTTGTGCAACCATAACTGGAACATGACATAACCATTTTCGTTTTCTGTTCAATTTAGTAGGCAATTCTTGTCATTAAAATAAACGTTAACGTACGTACGTTACTTAGGTAAACTACTATGCGCTTATGCAAGTCAATGCAGCCTGCGTCCCTTTTTGCCCACACCCACGTGGTTCGTGTCTTTCGTCTCTCTCTTTAGTCTCGGTCAATGCTTAGAACTAACGCTATGTCCATTCAGTTATAACGTCAATGCCATTAACCTAGTCTATAACAACGTCTTAGAATAGTTCGAAATTAAGCTTTTAGTTTAGAGGTAGTTTTTACTGTAATGAAGGAGTTAACACGATGCGTTTTAAAAAAATAATAAGGCGTTTTAAATTATATTAGTTACTACAGGTTTTGATAAAATTACCTACCTCAGGGTAGACTACGCTAAATACATAAGTTCTAGTGGTATTAGGTTTGGTTATCTTCAATTAGGTTAGGTTAGCTCAGTACATGACATATTTTAGGTTTAGCTTAAATTAGGTTAACTTTAGTTAACTCAAGCTCAGATAGGTTAACTTGATATAAGTTACGTAGCATGAAACTTAATTGACTTAGCTTTGATTAACTTAGGTTAGTTTTGGTTAAAAAATGTTCTAAATAAACTAGGTAGGTTAGCTTAAATTAGGTATAATTTGGGTAAGTTAGTTTGTGTTAAATTAAAATAGGTTAGGTCAGATTAGATTTGGTTAAGTTCGGTTAGTTAAAGTTTGGTTTTAGTTATGTTAACTTAAATTAGGTTAGGTTGGATTGACACAAGTTAGGTTAAATAAGTGTACAGGGTGTCCCATACTCTCGATGAAACGTCTCGGATAGTTTCTTCACACGAAGCACAAAAAGAAGTGAAAACTTGACAACTGTGTAATATGCATGTTGTATGCTCCACGGAAAATATTTTTGCAGTTGCCATGGAAAACTATTAAAGAATATGTATTACATAATAATTATTATTATCTAAGCCAGTCGACGTTTTTGACAACACAAATCAACTATTAAACAATTAATTTCATTTCAATCCACAATGTCGTAATAAGTGTTGCACTTTCGTCTTTCGACAAGGATATAGATTGTTGCGTGTAATACTCTGTGTATTGTCGACGTTGGTGTGTCTACAATCCGATAAATACCATGTACGCTACTCGTAGGCTGCCATTCAATTAAATCTAACACATTTTTTCAATGTTGGACTATGTTACCATAAATGAACGACCACCAACACCTCAATTTAGACCAATACTTCTTCTCTCTCGTAGGCGTTGGTCAGT
Source organism: Limonius californicus (assembly GCA_014611495.1). NCBI lineage: Eukaryota > Metazoa > Arthropoda > Insecta > Coleoptera > Elateridae > Limonius > Limonius californicus. The sequence goes on from JABXWE010035933.1 coordinate 9,756, forward strand.
TTGTTTAATAACTGTGTGGTTTGGATGTCTTCTATTTGGATAGCGTTCAGCCTTGCTGCTGTATTACAATTATCACCCTCTGATTTAGAGGAAAATATTCTCAATAGAATTGAAAAAGTCCCACTACTAGCGTTAGACGGCTAGGTAACCAAATCAGTACTAACCAAATGCAAATTGGAGAACCATTCACGATTTTGGCTTACATCCGTATCATGTACAAACAGTACAACCTCTTTTACCAAATGATTACATAGCACGTGAAAAGTTCTGCCACTGGTTATTGGAAAATCAGCGGTTGCACACAAAAATTCATTTTACGGATGAGGCCTCGTTCAACCGAGATGGAATAACAAACACAAGAAATTCACATGTTTGGGCGCTAGAAAATCTACATGCATCTACGGCACATTTGCAGTACCGTTTTTCTATTAATGTCTGGTGTGGTATCATCAGGAAGAAAATTATTAGGGCATATGTATTCGAAGGTCTTTTGAATGCAGTACATTACCTCCGCTTTCTGCAAGCCGAATTGCCAGTGCTGTTAGAAGATGTACGTCTAAAAATCAGAGCAAGTATGTAGATACAGCAAGATGGGGCATCTCCACATTTTGGCAGGGCGATAACTGCATTTCTAAACGAAAACTTTGGACACCATTGGATAGAACGCCAGGGTCCCGTTATTTGGCCACCCAGGTCACCGGATCTAACGCTGTTAGATTACTATCTCTGGGGCCGTATGGAGTCCTTGGTGTATGCGGTAAAGTCAAACACTAGAGATGAGTTGCTGAATCGAATAATTGATGCTTCCAATATCATCACAAACGATCCCGACTCTATTATGAGGTCTGTCACCACGATTTCACTAAGGGCACGAATGTGCATGGCTAATCGAGGAGGTCATTTTGAAAACTTGAGATAGAAAAAGTGCCAATAACTTTCTAGTGATTAAATTTAAGCCATATGTTTATTGGAAGTTTTCGACTTAAAAGAGGCCAGGAACACGTACTGAAGCTATGTACATCGTATTGTGCCATTTCTGACATGGTCCAATCTAGATATCCGGCTGCTTCTTCTCCAGAAATCCATTTCCAGGGATGTCAACTTCTCCTTATCTCTCTTATTCAGTTCCCCTGTTTCCGCTCCATAGGTGCATATACTCTCTAGGATTGTCTTGTAGATTATAGTTTTTTTTTGTTATATTGTCTCTCCATAATAGTGAGCTTAATTGACGGATCACTCGTTTCCCTTGTCTTATTTTTTTATTTATGTCCTGCTTACTTCTACCGTTTGATGAAAGGGTCACTCCTAAATATTTAAAACGGGTGCTGCGTTTTATTTTGTAGGTTCCAATATCCAGATCTTCATATTCTTCATCACCGGCTACCATATATTCAGACTTTTTGGTGTTTATTATTAGAACCCATTTCTTGTATTATTGTTCAAGCTTCTGCAACATGTAGTTCGAGTCCTCGTAATCTCCGGCTACCAGAACCTGGTCGTCAGCGAAAAACAGGATATATAATGTATCTTCTCCTATTGGCCGACCCATACCACTGTACTTTCTTTTCCATACTTTAAGGGCTTCTTCCAGATATATTTTAAAGACTAGTAGGGCAAGAGAGCACCCCTGTCTCAGACCATTGGTGATTTGGAATTTTTGGGAAATCTGTTTGCCCATCCTAATTCAGTTGCTGCAGTTACTGTACAATGCTCTCACGGCACCGATATAGGCTTTACTACTTTCATTTATAATATCTATTAGTTTAAATTTGGTGGTATAGATATGCAGCATTCAAACTTCAAGAAGCTCGTGTAAAGAAACTAGCCTGCGAAAAATAAAGATTTTACCTGTTTTATGTACAGTAGGTATGCACTACTGAACAACAATACGAGACGTTTTACCTCAACTTATGGGACATCCTGTAAATAAATACAAAGCGTACGTCAAAAAAGTACTTAATTTAAGGCACTAACACATGCGGTATAAACGAGGAACGAATGAACCTAGCAATAAAGGAACCAAAGCCTCCAATTTTCTGTTGGTAGAAGCCAGACTTAATTCTTATATATTTGTCAAACCACATTATAGGTAGGTAAAGTATTTCTTCAAATAATATATAATCGATGATGCGTGTTTTCAAGTCTGACTCACAGTATTAGCTACAACATATTTAAAACTGAAGATAGGATTCATTTAAAACTGTTTTATTGCATGTCGCAAAAGACAATAATAATCAATATTTATTAAAAAGCCAGTGTGAACGGCGCAAAATTCCATTATATTGAATCATGATAGTGTACTTTAGATATTATCAGTATATAGGTTCTACGTTGCAATTTAATGGGTAAACCATAAAGTAGTTTACACCTACACGCGTGCTTTCCATTCTGACGCTTTTTTAATTTAAGATTGTTTACTTGCTTAGATCTGTTTGAATTCTTACTTATCGGTAGTTAAATTATCTACTAACAAAAACAAAATTAATGTTTATAGAACGAAATACGCTAAGGTAATTGCCAAGGCAACCATCAAGCGATTGTTGTATCTAAATTTAAATAGAAGTTAGATAATAAAAATAACTTATCGCCAAAGAAGTATTACAACTACTAATTAAATAACATTCTTAATTAGATACGCTAATCAGTTTAAGTTTTAATTCCTTAAATCTATGGGTTTTAGTTAAGGAATAAAGCCGTTATTGTACCATATTAATAACTCCAGCGAAGATGATAATAAAATACCAAACCTTTCGGGAAGAGGCTTTTCCATTATTAGCTACTTTTCAATTAGTGCCTTTGTTGTTTTATTCCGCCTGAAAGTGAAATTTCGCAGACAAATTTTGTTCAGGTTCGTAATTTGGGGTCGTTGTACTTTCCTGGAAGTATGAAATTTTTGGATTAAACCAAATACTGATCTAAGAAATATTTATTTTGAAGACTTACTGCAACTAAAGTGCACTCGTTTATATGTGCGACATATAAATTTTATTCATTGTTTAAATACTAACAGTATTGTTACATATTAAGGGTCAATATTTAAGCTGCGGGCAATATTGTTGCAACATATGAAATAGTATTTGCATCGCATTGACGCAAATGAGAAATATTTAAAAGAAAGTTTCAAGGAAGATATACTACACACGTGATAAGCTATCTTTAACTTCGCCCTCAAAAATATGCTACCTATTTAAACTGTCCAACTGAACATCACAGAAGCTGGTTTACATAACAATACAAATTAACCTAAAAGCCTTTGCCATTGTCACCGCATTGGCAAACATGTTTACTAAAATGTAGTATATTAATTCTTACACTGTTAAAAAAATTGAGTGGAGTAAGGGACAGCCTATGTTGTTTCAAAGGTAGGATTTACTAAAGTATCTCAAAATAAGGTAAAATTAAAGTTTTCTGTTGTCTGTCTATCTAAGTTAATATGCGACTTTTCCACCGTCGGTTTTTTTAACTAGTAAACAATAAATTCAAGATTGAATAAGGTAAAAAATATGGAAAAAAATCTTAAGAACGTGTGATAAAAAAATGCCACATGTAGTGCAAAACATGATAAAATCAGCCTGCGTTTATAATATATGTGGAATTAATTTAGCGAAATATATATCTTCACCTTATTACAAACGACCATCCTTTAAGAATATAATATAATATGTACAGCCCCAATGCCAAGAATTGTCGAATCAGAGCATGCCAAGACTCCACAATAAATTTATTTTGTATTATATGAAACGCGTTGGGTTTTCCATTGGCTACAGTTTGCTTTTCAGATTTCAGGTAGACAGGTCTAAGTCCAAGAAATAACTGGGTAAGGAGTACTGATGGTTATATTTAATTTTGATATTCCAGGTTAGTTTAAGATCCCCCTAATCACTGAATATGTGCCATCTACGAATGAATGTACTATACGTACACTTATCATGCTATTTTTCAAAAGACTTTCCGGTCAATTAACGGAGAACAGACTGAAATTGTGAGGGGAATTATGAGGGATATGTAGGGGGTAAATGGATATAAATGGAATTACATTAATTTGACACAAAGACCTATTTGTCGTCTACCCACATCTGTTATGATCTAATCTTTATTGGCTATACTTTCTCATAATGACAGGGCTTGTGTCTGGTTTATTCAGTTGTAGAGTTTTTATTGCTGTTCTTTCTAAAAGTAATTCGAGAACGTAAAAGAGGTTCGGGGAAAGTGATAATAAACAAACTATTACTTGAATTAACTGTAAAAGCAAATGTTTGTAGAAAAGTATCATATAGAGTCAACGTGGAGACGATGCGATGCGCTGAACAAGACAGGCATGGCCCAGGGGCGCGATGAAATTCGTAAAATTTCTCATTACATTACATTGTATCGGTTGCGCAGTGGAGCACTGTAGAAGCCGGCCAAACGGTACTCGTAGTGCAGAACAATCAACAATAAAATTAGTCTTTATTTAGTGTCTTTCATGCGTTTTGTATATTACAGCCATGTACAGTAAAGACGAAAAAGTGTAAATTCTAATGTGCTATCAGAATGGCAACAGCTTAAAAACTATGAGAGACTTATATTCAGTAAAATATCCAGAAAGACCTCTTCCTTGTATTCGAACCATACAAACAATTGTTAGAAAATTTAAATCAGAGAGATGCGTAATAAATTCCCATAAAATAAGAACTAAAAGTAATCACGTTTTAACCGAAGAAATGAAATTAAATATTTTAAGCTACGTTGAAGAAAACCCCATAGTATCACTACGAACAATAGGTACACATTTTAATGTTTCTAAAACCCCGGTATCTATAACACTAAAAGAATTTAAATATAAATCGTACAAATTTTCTAATCGCCAACAACTATTCGATGAAGACAAAGAAAAAAGAACTATCTTTTGTGAATCTTTCTTTAATTTGCTGAATTAACATGAATACATTTTAAATAAGATAGTTTTTAGTGATGAAGCAACTTTCACAATAAATGGAGAAGTCAATTCACAAAATTTTCGGTGTGTATTATAATTCCTCATCTATCTACTATCCATTATCCTGCTAATCTTATTCCTTAGATATTGGTCCCGCACTAACCCCCATTTACAAAACTTAACTCACTGGGAAAGTTAACCTATGGCTAGGAATAGTTGAAAATAAGGTTACCGGTCCATATTTTATTGATGGTCATCTTAGTACAGCCAAATTTTCAGAGCTATTAAGGAATAGAAATCTTAAACATTGATGACCCGTGGTTTCAGATGGATGGAAACTTTCTAAGCGACAGGTTTCCAGAACGTTGCATAGGGGGATTCGGTCACGTACCGTGGCTCCCGCGTTCTGCAGATTTGTCACCCAATGACTTCTGCTTGGGGATATCTGAAATCAAAAATGTATACAAAGATTCCAACACAAAGTATTGATGAATTAAAAGATCGCATACGTACCGAATGCAATAGCTTGAATCCTGGCTTTTTTACGAATGCTGTGCGTGCTTTTCAACACCGGTTAGGTTATTGTTTAGAAGTAGAAGGTGGCCATTTCGAATACTTGTTGTAACTGTTGTTTTTATTTTCGTTTTCGTTTTCTGTTATTGATATTTTAATGTTTTACAATAATAATCGTCGTTGTTGTTCTACTCATTTTTATTTACCTTCATACTAAAATAATTTACAACTACAGTGACGTTTGCTTCTGTTTTTTAGTTGTCTGTATAGTCGGTTGCCTACATAATAGGCGTAATTGATGCGTTCTTTTTAAAAGCATACATAGGTAATGTATACTAAAAAGAAAAATTCCCTGTAGTAGCAAATTATATTTTCAATTTCTTATATCTAAAAAATCATAAATAGTTAACGATGGACATAAACAAGATATTTTTCATTTAATTTTAAATTATAACCTACGGTACGCCATTGTGTAAATACTTTTTGGGATTTTTGTACTAGAAGAATTGTTTTGACAGTTCAATATTTGTAAAATGTAAAACAAATATTAAACTGATTGTGTTTAGAAACACCAAACACAGAACGAAAGAAACTGCAAAGCTATTTCTAATTCCAAATACCGTTGTATCTGTACAATCATTTACGGACTCCCCGTAGATAATTATCTAGGTAATTACGCATATTTGTTATTTCTACACACCAAATCTTGCTTTGTGTATTTTAGATTATTATGGCAATTAACTGTAATATGTTTTGGTGAGTTAAAGTCAAGAAATGATTATCGTCTATCAGATAATGGATGTTTGTATGCCGAGAACCTACTTCAACGACAACTGATGTGATTGGAGTATTATTTAAATTAGAAACAATTGCCGAACCACAAGTAATCTTAGTCTCACCATCATTACAATTAGAGTGGTACTTCGTAGTTTTGCAAGCGCTCCATCAGTATTAAAACTACCTATATGTTGTATCTTGACGAAATGTTGACGTACCGTTAGAACATCTGCTGGGGTAAGGTCTGAAAAACCAGCTAGTTATAATCTTCTATTGTAGGTTTATGTATAAACTTTTATAAAGTTAATTTCAGTATTAAGTCGCTGAAATATTTGCTGAAGATACTCATGTGAAGATCTGACCGGCCGCTTGAAACTGTACAGCTGAGGTCATCTAATTTAATACACTTTTACTTTATCACATTTGATATGTAGCCATATGTAATTTAACAAAAATAACTAACTTTCTTCTGAACCTCAAATAAATTTTAAAAATATTTGTACGTTTGGTTTATATCATAGTATGAGAATGGGTAATAGGATCTTAATGCTAAAAACCATCTCTGGAATTTCTGTCGTTCGGATTCAACGCTAAACGGTAGGTCCCCCGTGATCTATCATAGAGCTGAGGAGAACCACGTGTCAGAGAAGAGGCCGGTACTCAGTAAGTAGTAGTATCTTGTAAAATGGTAAGAAATACAGATTCCGTTAAATGCGAAGAATACTACGGCTAGCGCAGATAAATTATTTTTAGATTTTTGTGCTAAATCTGCAAGTAGTTTGTCTTGTAACGGATACGATTTGAAGACTTCATTGTAAATTTAATGCTTGAAGTAGTACAATAATTACGTTAGTACCTCATTTATTATTTTAACTTGATTAAATATCAATACTTCAGTTATGAATTAGTAGAGCTGGTTCGCTATTAAATCAATAACAAAAAATTATGAAAATATTATTATTTGTCGCATGCAGGATCGAAATCTGGAACAAGAAGTTCATCTTATAATAATCTGTCCCATAAAGCACTAAAAATGTTATTGTGATACTGGCATTACACAACGACACGTCTTGAGTAAAAACAAATACACAGTTTACAGTTTTAGTCCAAGCATTCTGCGAAATTGAGAAATATAATTCCCATACAGTTCCATATGGTTTAATTCAGTTGGAAACCCTGTGTAAGAAAATCTGCTTTGAACCCTTCATATTGCCTTTTTAATTAGAAACGGGGTATTTTAAATCGGGTAGACCCTGGTAAATAGTATACATGTATCAATAACAGTATATACTGCAAGTGTGGACGTACCATTGACCATCGAGGAGACGGTGGTCCAGAAGCATCGTCCGAAGGATACATGTATTCGCGAAATTCTAATAAAGCCTTGTTACTGTGAATAGACATGGTGTTCCTTTTGCTTCCCATACGACTACATCAGAAGTGGACGAACTCAACCTTCCAAAAAAAATGGTGAAATCATATAGAAAAAGACGCTATTCAAGTAGTGATTCCAGTAGTGACAATTAAAGTTCTTCCGAAACGTCTACTACAGCTACATCAACACACACGTTGAGACGTTCGAAGAAACCCAATAAACGCAAAGATAGTCTTAAGTCCCCACAGCACAGTACAAATCGTACAAACGAGGCAAGTGACACCTCTAGTTTTCCAATCAACGTCTCTGCATCACAACTGCTGTCCGTCATACCTGTCTTCCATCCGCTAAGTGGTATAATTATTGAATGGCTATTGAATTGGTTGATTACAATGCCAAAATGTATAATTGGAATCGACCAGCTGTACTTCATCAAGCCCTTAATAACCTGAAGAGCACAGCGAAGACATGGTACGATAGTTTCACTACGGTTGAATCAGGTTGGTCCACATTTTCATAGAAAATGTGGAAAACCTTACTCTTCAATACCTTTCATAGCACTAGAATTGCATAGAAGTCGTTGATGCCAAATATTGGCTCCCTCATATACGACGCTTCGTGCAAAAATATATCAACTCCTGTCTCAACTGTTTGTATCACGAACATCCGGTGGTAAAAAGCCTGGCTATTTGCATTCCATTCCTAAATATGCTAGTCCGTTTCATACCCTTCATCTTGATCACCTTGGGCCATTTGTCTTAAATCTCCACTCCAACAGATACCTGTTAATCGTAATAGATGCATTCAGTAAATTCAACTTCTAACTAAGTTGAATGATATTTTCCCAATCTTTGGCAATCCTAAACGAATCAAAACTGACGCCGGTTTGGCCTTCGTTTCCCAAGCCTTTCAACAGGCAATGGCCGATAAAGGTATCCGCTTGTTTACTACTGCTGTGGGGATGGTCCGTGGTAATGGCCAAGTTGAACGTTCCAAAAGAACAGTTCTGGATGCTTTAGCTACAATGGGGGCTGACATTTTTGCAGATAGTTGGGATAACAACTTAGTACGCATCCAACAAGGTATCAATAGCACGCAACATCGAATCAACACCATCTAAACTTTTCTTTGGCTTCCATCTCCAAACCGATAATGACAAATTTCTCCCCAATGATGACAGTACCGTCGACGTTACCAAAGCTCGAGCAGAGGCAGCTCACAAGTTAGAGCGTAACCGAATTACACAGAATGAACATTTCAACTCCAACCGGGGTCCGCCCAAACGATTCTATATAGGTGATCGGGTTCTTACTAAAATCGCCAGTTTCCCGGCCAATCACGGAGAGAGTAGAAAATTTCTCCCGAAATACAAAGGCCCTTTTCTAGTAACTGAAGTCTTACCCAACGACCGATATCGCATCAAGGAAGATATTTATTTTACTCGGTCTCGACTACCGTACGAGGCTGTCGTGTGCCTCGAACACATGAAAGCCTTCGCCCTCTAACAGTTCGGATATGTAGTCTCTGTTCTTGTTGGACAAGGGCTGCAACAAGGTCTCTGTTCTTGTTGTCAATGTGATGCAACAAGGTCTCTGTTCTTGTTGGCCAAAAGAAACTAGACAGCATGAGCGAAAAGGTGGGGTTGCATCGCTTAGGTAACAAGAATAGAGACCGTGTTGCAGCACTTAACCAACAAGAACAGAGACTTTGCTGCATCACATTGGCAACAGGAACAAGACGTACCATCGACTACCGAGGAAACGATGGTCCAGGAGGAGCACGCAGCCCGCTGGACCATTCGCGCACAGCGCATTGTCCGATAGATACATGTATTCACGGAGTTCTAATAAAGCCTTGTTACTGTGAATAGACATATTACTCCCTTTCCTCCCCATACGACTACACATGTTATGCCTGTTAGAAACGCAATATTTCAATTCACCAACTCGGTTTTAGTTAAAGGTTTTCCGAATTTGTGATTAGGTTTGTATGCTTCGTTTCGATTGGAGATGTAGGTTGGGGATTTCCACTCGTCTCTGACATTATTGGCTTATTGTTCAACATAATTACGAATTTTGCCTATCTGAGGTAGTTCTAACTTCAATAGGAATTTTTAACATCGCAGCGTCATTTCTTATCCGACAGAAGGCCCACTTTCAGATGTTTTTCGCCAAAAAATCTCAACGACCTAGATGAGGTTCGAACTCACGTTCCTTGACTGTATTTTAAATGCATGTGCGTTCCAATGTTCTTTTACAAATCGGTAACCCATCGTAAACGTCAGAATTCGGTAGAAGATTAGTTCACCCGTGGGCTGTCATGGGATTTTTGCTCAGTTTTCATAGCGCGTTTACTATTTTTGCTGATTTATATCTGATCTCATCCCTCAAGTGCACTCGTTTTCACTTTTACTGTACCAACACTACACACTAAGTTTTCAGTCGTCTGTTGTCAAATATATACAGGATGTTTCAAAATTCCTTCACTACATAAAAAGTAGTACAAGTGGACTTAAAATTGATCTTACAATTGCACACAGAAATGGCGTAGCTATTATAATAACGCAGAAACAATCCCTGAAAGTTGGATTTCCTTTTCGTTTTATTATCAAAAGATTTACTTCAATTACGTTGAATATCAACTCACAGAAATACATAATTAAAATTGACTTGATATTAACATTAACTAAATAGAAAAAGATTTCGTATTTTAATTTTTTCTACGAAAACTGTTAAGTACTCTTGACAATACTGCTTAGTTAAGTCTTTTAATTCCACATACAAAAATCACGAATACCTAGAAGTTTTGAAATTTATAAGTTTGACAGAAGTCAAAAAATTGAATTTATGTAATTGTTCTTCGTTGTTAATGATGGAATACACTCGTTGATATCCAGGGGTCTCATAGTGGGATAGATTGAATAGAATATAATAAACCAATGTCGATACCCACAAAATTTAATACTTATATGAACTTAGAAAATTGTTAACGTTTTCGGATTATCTATAATCCATTTTCAGACCAAAAAAACCAAGCACAAAGTACTTGAAATGTCACCCCTCATTTGAGGTTTTCTCAAATTCAAATTTAAAAATGATTTCTAATATGTTCTTTTGACGTCTAATGTAATTATTTTACTTATATTTTGACCTGCCGGCGTTGCGGTTGTTTTGTTTTTAAGTTGTCGTAGCATGCTCACGTAATTTTTGGTTACCACTTTGATGTTTAATTTTAAGTACTTTGTGCTTGGTTTTTTTGGTCTGAAGATGGATTATAGATAATCTGAAAACGTTAACAATTTTCTAAGTTTATATATTAAATTTTGTAGGAATCGACAATGGAATACACGTTCCAAGAATATGCTGAATCTTTAGGCAATGGGTATGAATGCTACAGTTGCAAAAAGGGCCTACACTGCACAGTTTCCTGGTCGAAGGCATCCTACACACAAAACCATTTTTACACTTTCACAATATAGTGCATATAACTTTCCTGATGTAGGTCAAGCAAGAACAATAGAAACAGAGGAAATGATATTAAATTTTGTTACCAACACTCCAGGCTGGACACCAGGGAAGTTGAAAGTTTATTTGAGCTAAATCATTGTAAGGTTTCTAAAATATTGACCCAGGATTTTTTATTAACATTTGAACAGATATTTTGATAAATCTGATATTAGGACCAATTTTGCTTCCAAACATAATTCGAGGTGACGATTTTTTGCAATTATAAAACGCAGATTTAGAAGAGCAATTAAAAAATGTACCATGGAATTAATTGGCAAATTCATGGTTGCAATTAGATGGTGCGCCGCCACATTTTGCAGATTTTCCAAATCGCTGGATAGGCTGTGGAGGTACTGTGATTTGGCCTCCACATTCTCCCGATTTGAATCCATCAGATTTTTTTGTGTGGCTATGTGAAGAATAAAGTATGCCAAACTCCAGTAAATACCCAGGAAGAACTTGAACGAAGAATTGTGATGTCATCCAGGAAGTTACTCCGAACACGCTCCAGACAGATTTTTAATGAAAATTAATTTAACGGACACGGTTAGGCATAGAAACTGGTGGTCGCACATTTGAACATTTATAGTAACAATTATGTTGTTCTGTTTGTTGTTAAAGTCAGATTCTAATATTTTGCACTAAATCGACTTAATTTCACACCTGGATGCTTTGCAAATAACAGTGTGTAAGCGTGTTAACCTGCGCTATTTGATAATTTAAATTGATTACTTTTGTACCTTATGTAGTGTTACACTATAATAGCCATGTATGTAGAATGTTATAAAATTACAAATTAGCCTTTGACGTCAGAGAACTCGTCGGGTAGCACGTAAAATATACTCACGACACACGTTACCTGCACAAAGCAAATTAACACAAATTACATTTTTCAACTTACATTATTTTGAAAGCGCACACATATCTATGAAATTCCTGTCAAATTTACCGTGACGGAGTTATACAGAATGTCCTCTTTTGGTGACCATTAAGGCTTCGGAAAATAGATTAGTTGAGTTCGGGATATTTTAGGAACAGATCGAACTTTTATAAAATTGTTTGGGTATTCTTAATATTAACAAAACAATGACTTTCTATAATTCATTCAATTTCGTATCTTTTACATTTTAGTACAGGCAGTTTATTAATAGTAACGTTTTCATATCTACTTGTTAAAGTTGAACTACGGACGTGATAGCAAAGTACTTTCTCATTATTATGTACCTGAAAACTTGCACGCTTTTGCTGCCGATAAGGTAACTGATAATACAAATGTTGTCAATTTTGCGTCGTTTTTCTCCTTGAAAATACTATTTCTGCATGTTGCCGTTTGTACTTTCGTAATCGATTCTAAAAATGAAAATTTTAGTATATTACACATTTAATTTTAATTAATATTTTAGTAGCTATATTAAAATACACTAAAACTGCCCTAATTATTACATCAATTTTGGTATTGGAATAATAGACATTTACAACCCCAAAATTAGGACGAGTTTCAACATAAAAATGTTTAATGTCAAGGAGTATCAAAAGCCATACCATTAGAAAGCTCGATGAATTTGCTGTACAGTCGTGTTTTTATTTATGGATTCCGAGCATTAATTCCAGCAGCAATGCACTCCAGAGTTTCAGGGTCGTAAATGAGCACCACCAACGTCCATACAGTCATAAATATTCTGTTCAAAATGTCGCACATTCCGAAGCATTTGAAGAGTAATTAGACAGAATTCGTGGATTAAGCGCTGTTGTAAATCTTGTAAAGAATCGGGTTGGGTTTAATACATTTTACTCTTTAAATATCCCCAACAAAAGAAATCTAGCGAAGATAAACCTGGCGACCTTGAGGGCCATTTAGTAGCGCCTCTTATTTGTGGTCCATTGACTCGAAAACCTTCGATCCAAATTCTATAGAACAACCAGTGCATAATGCGAAGGAACTTCGTCCTGATGGAATTTCAAACGATCTTCGAGTAATGATCATCATTCTCTATATCACTTAATATTGGATCAATGTTGTCTTGCAATAATTCCAAATTACCAGGTAGGAAAAAAGGACAAACGAGACGATCACCAAACATGCCAGCTCAAACATTTAGATTTTCTCAGTGTTGAGTATGGGTTTCGTGAAATATCCTTAGATTAGAATCTGACCAATAGCGACAATTATGTCGATTGGCTGTACCATTTACGAAAAAAATGCATTTATCGGAAAAACTGACGTTAAAAGGAAAATTTGGACTATTTATCGGTCATTCACTTATAGTTTCACAAACGGCGGTCGAAGTCTTCTTCATTGAAATTTTATAGCAAATGAATCCTTTAGGAATAAAACTCGTGGTGTTTCAAGACGAATGGTTGGTTGAATGGTTCGATTAATACCCAATTGGTATTTGCCTTGTACTCAACGTAAGACAGACAACAACGTGGCTCAGAACCGCGACTTTCTTACTGGATTTTCAACATCTCGCTTTTTATTTGCGACAGACCTGGTCTCCCGAGTTGTCACTAATTGCGATTCAAATGCTTATCGGAATGTTCATCATCATCATCATCTGACGTGGAGCTGACTCGAGGGTCAATCCTGGATTACACCAGGTCCACCCCATGCCAGTAGGTGGGTAGGGTAGGGTAATGGATAGGATGGGATCGGGTAGGGCTTTGCACAACGTTAGCATGTCTGCAATGCATACCTGAAAGACACCGCTGCTGCAACTCGAGGATGCTACGCATCAATGGAGTTTTGAGTACGTAACCGAGACCGTTATGCGATTATGCATTTGAGCCTAATAACTTTGGTATCAAAGTTTCACATTGTTCTTATTTCACATCTATCTATTGTTTTAAAGTAACAGATTGCTCCGATCTTAGTTTTCTAATGACTAATTAACTAATATATTATATTAACTATTAATATTTACCGCACTGATTACAACTGTTGTACCACTTAGTTGGAAGTTCGATTCTGGATTGTACTTCCTGCTTTTCCCTAACCTTCCCCTCTGCAGTTGACAGCTAGATAGCCATCGTTTTCTTTCCCACTGGTACATGTTTCGTTTCTTCTCCTTTGTTTTCCCATTGCTATCTATCTTTCTTCTTCTTCTTCTTCTCCGTTAGCCTGTTTTTCTTCAGTCGATTCTTGATCGGATTCTTCTATTAGTGCGTAGAGCCTTCTTGCCTCTCTTCGGATATCCTCTTTTCTTCGTGCCCATTTCTCCCATGTCTGTTTAGGTATGTCGGTGTTTTGGATGTCCCTCTTCAATGATGTATTCCACGTGTAGCATGGTCTACCGGTCTTCTTTTCTGCTGTTTGGATGGCATACGCTTGCTGTAGAGGATGGTTGGTAGGTCTTCTTAGAATATGTGCCCAATATTTGATTCTTGATGTGGTGAGCCATTTCGTTGACCCCTTTTCAAATTTTAACTAATCAAAATAATACTAAACGCGACTTTTGCGGTCTCTAATTTGGCTTACCCGGATCTACACTTTAAAGTAAATTAAGGGAGATTAATTTAAATTAAATTAAAAGAGATTAAAGGAGATCAAAGTTTCAGATCGTTTTTTTACTTTTAGAAGTTGCAAATACCTAGACCTAGATTTCCCCTAATATACTCTACTTTACATTTAAACGTGAAGTATTCCAATTTTTTGCTTTAACCTCGTTCGTTATATTATCTTATGTTGACCCCTTTTCAGCTTTTTAGCCCATTCAATTAATACTAAACGCGACTATTTGCGGTCTCTAATTGGTCTACCCAAATTTACGCACTAAAATAAATTAAAATAACTTAAATTATCTTAAAATAAATAAAATTAAATTTTACAATTCGTTTATTACTTTTAGAAGTTACCATTTTCTGGACCTAAAATATCCCTCATATATTCTACTTTGCAATTAAATGTGAGATATTCTCAATTTTAGGCTTTAATCTCATTCGTTAGATTATCTTAAGTTGACCCCCTTTCAGCTTTCCAGCCAATCGCGACTATTTTATTCCAGTCAGGAATGAATCCATTGATTGAAGCTACGCTTGACTGCCTGTTGCAGCCCAGAAATATTTTTCTTGGAAATTGGCCCCTGTCGGGAGTATTATCCACGATTTGAATTTTTATACCTTATACCAAGAATTTCAGTTTTTAGTTGAGACGGCTTGTATGCCGGTCCCTCTATTTCCGTCCCTGAAAAGGTCTCTATCTGTTTCCTACTCTTGTTATTTTACCCAAAATGCGCCCCCAGATGCCCACACGTTTGTACATTCTTGCATTCATTTGTTACAAAATTCCCCGGTTTTAATTTCTATTTTTAATGTTATTTTAATTTGTTTTTAATTTTATTGGGTTACAAATACTTCAAAAGGCTACAAAAGACTACAAAAGGCTACTTAAGCACTCAATCACTTAGCTTTTACTGCTTTTCCCTCCGTCTTGTTGTTTTCTTTGTCGATCGCTAATCTTTCACCTTTGATAGGTCGTC